>WURS02030482.1:0-11626 GCA_011762765.2 Rhinocypha anisoptera | reverse complement strand
AGCCTTCTCAACTCTCTTGCCATTTTCCACACTGAGTTGTCCCCCTTTCTCAGTGAGGTTAGTTTTTCCTCCCATTTAATTTTTCTAATGTTGTTTATTTATTCTTTGATTGATTTGTTTAGCGTTTTGATTTTATTTTTGACTCACATGGTCCCCATGCAGAAGTACCTTCTACGGGTGCGATTTCTTTCATTTATTAAGTCTTTGATTTCCGGGTCCAGTTTTAGGTGATTCGCGGGTCTTTTTTTGCGATGGGGATCGCCGCTTTAATGCCGAGATGTACCGCGATGGTAAGTTTTTCGGTTCTCTTGTCTCTTTCATCCGGCGTGGTAAGAGATGTGATATTGTCGTCAGACAGATTGTCGGCTACTATCTCGCGGAACCCGTCCCAGTCTGCCAGGCAATAGCTGATTCTTTTTACGGGTTCGCAGAGTAGAATGGGTCTTTTGCCGATGTTTATTAGCACCGGGTAGTGGTCACTAGTGAGCTTATTTATTATTGAGGCCTTAGCCGGAAAGTACAGGTTTTTACATAATGCTATATCTATTACGCTTTTTCCGTTAACTCTCGTGGGGAAGTTCGGAGCGATAACTTATGTGTTTTTACTGTGGGCCCATTTGTTAAGGAGTTTGCCGTTTCTGTTTACGCTGGGACAGTCCCAGTTGTAGTGCTTAGCGTTTAAGTCTCCTCCTGGGATGACTGTGTCGTCGGTATCAAATACGTTGTCAAATTCTTCCGATTTAAATTTTTTTTCTCGGGGGAAGATAGCCAGAGAAGATTTTTATGTCGCCTATTTCTGTTTCCACTTCTATTCCGATGCTTTCAAGGTTTCGTGATTAAAATCTGTCAAGGGGTTCGATTTTATTCTATGATCGTAGATTATGGCCACTCCTCCGCGTGCATTTTTGTTTACGTCATTTGGTCTGTCCTTCCTGTGGATATTGTATCCTGGGATTATCCAGCCTTGTTGTGGTTTTAGATTCGTCTCTGTAATGAGGGCAACATCTATTTTGAATTGGATTAGGAATTCAAGGAGTTCCGGAGTTTTGTATTCTAATCCTCCATTCGCATTCGAAATTGCGATGCCCATTGATCTTTTATTTTTAGGTTTATTTGCCATTGCAGTTTTCCTTGGCTAAAAGAATGTCCTTTATTTTTATCATTAGGTCCTGTATCATTTGCATTTGTTGCTGCATAAGTTGTCCCAAGTTTTTCATTGCGTTCAGTAGTTCGCTAATTGCTTGTTGTTTTTTTATATCTGTCTTTATCGGGTGTTCTATCTTTTTTTCTTTCAGCATCTAACTCCCTTTTGCCTCTGTTATCAGTTTCGTCTTTGGCTGGCTTATCTTCCTTCTGCCTGCTCCACGGATTTACTTTAGGTGCTGGCGGGAAGATTCTTTCCTCTCGTTCTAAATTTTTTGACGATTTCTCGTCGGGAATGTCCTTCTTCGGTTTCATTTTTTGTGCGGCTTTAACGTATTCCGCGCATTCCTGTGAGGACGCCTCATGTTTTTCTCAGCAGTTGCAGCATTTAGTGGGCTCTATCTTTGGGCAGTCTTTCCCCTCGTGATTTCCGGCACATCTGTAGCACCTCGGAGATGCATTACAGTATCGGGATCCATGTCCGTACCTGTTACATCTGTAACATCTTTGCGGAAATTTATACTTATATATTTCCATGGAGATGGGATGGCTACTTACATATTTTGTTTGTTCGATTTTCTTAATATCAAAGCTTTTTTCCTTTTTAATCGTTGCGACGTAGATATCTCCTCTTCTTCTTTGCCCTATGGGTCTTACGTCTACGCAAGGATTACCACTGTTTATTAGTTCCTCCTTAATATAGTCCGTCTCGATTCCTCTCGTGAGCCCGAAGATGACATACCTCATCACTCCTTCCCCTTTCGGAGCCCACGTGGAGAAATGTGCTTTTTTCTCTTCTAGGTATTTTTTAACTTCGTCATAATCTTTTTTTCAGTTTGAGTTGTAACCTGTTCCCCTCTTTCAATTGTTTGATAACGAAAGATTTGTCTTCCGCTATCTCCCTAATTTTTTTCACGAATTCCGTGATTTTTTTAATGTTGAAAAGTATTATCGCGGGAGGCCATTTACTTCTCGGTGCCTTGGTTGTATTGGTTTCCACGGTGTCGTCATCGCTGCCATTGGAGTTCGCGGGCTGCAGCTTCGCGAGGGGAGCGAATTTGTTTTTCGTTACCACCGAGTACTCTTTGGAGAAGATTTCTTCTCTTCGTCTCTTTTTTCTGCTATGCTCCACTGTTTCAAAGATGGAGTCGTCACTATCTTTCTGTTCTGTTATTTCATTTTTCGTCAACTATTATAATGTTGGAGTGAGCTAACGCTTCGCGCTTTGGATTTCCGCTTTTTTCAATGAGGTCTTTGTTTTTCTTGAATATGATCTTTGTTATTTCGGGTGGGAGTTTTCCCGTACCTTCGTTATTTTTTTCGTGCTCTGAACCCTCATTAAGTAACTGTTGTCGTTGTTTTGCCTGCTGGATCCTTGGATCCCTAGGGTTTTCTTTTTCCGACGTCCTAAACATCGTATCCGTGGTCTCTTACGTACCGATCCTAGGGGGATGTCGTTAAAATTCTGATGGGACACCCGGCGATCCTCCTGCCGATCCGCACGGCGTACCGTGACGGGCGCAGCAGGCCTGGATCAGGTAGTCCCCCTGTCCTACCACCTTGGACCCTTTCTGGTGGGACTCCCTGTGACCCACCTGCCGAACCGCACGGCGTACCGTGAAGGGCGTAGCAGTCCTGGATCTGGTCGTCCCCCTATCCTACCCACTATGCCCTAAAAGTGGACCCGTCAGAAGTCCCCGAGAGTGCAATGAGGGCAGAGTGCAATGCCCTCCTACTCGGTTTTCCCCTTCGAGACGACCTTGTATGGGTCAGCGGACAAGGCAACACCAAGGAGTGAGAACGAGGTTCTATGTTAGCCTCGCCCCCCTGGCGTCCTCCCGCTTGGGCCTATCAGTGAGAGACCACAAAGCTAACTCGTTTCCGGAATGCGCCCTAGCTTACTGATGCCTCGATTTACACATCGGTCGGAAAAGCACAAAAGTGGTGTTTCGTGGATTCCTTGGTATCCTCTGCGATGGTTAAATTTATTTCCTTAACGCCTTAAAAGTTTTCGGATGAACTGCACTTTTTCCGATAGTTCATAGTCACGCAATTTTTCAAATTAAATTCTAACTCCCATGTCTCCCACCAGTATTGGATAGCAACGATCGTTCTATCGGAATTCAATATCTTCCTAGCTTAAAATGTCCATTTATATCATTCCATTGCCACAAAAGCGATGTTTACTGGTGAGCACGATATTAATGTCGTTGCTTTTGAGAGTAAACTTAAGGAACCCATAGCGCATTCTCGAGTAATACCAAAGGAGAAACTATTTCGGACGATTCGCAGTCTATAGCGACCTTTTAATCTCGATCTTTAATCTTGTTAAAAACATTATTTATTTATTTTACAATTCCCTACACAGCACTTAACTTCCAATTACGGTGAACAGTATAACATTTTAATAACAATGAATAAACACACACATCCATGCCCTCGATGGAGATTGAAAAATTCACCTAGTCAGTATTCGAACCCGCGACCTCCAGGTTAGAGGAGGTTAACCCGCCCCCACCAAGACCGGCCTATTTAATCCAGCCTATTACGCTCATGTCTATACCGTAGCTTTCTATTTGTAGGAGTGATTTCTTATCAAGAACTTTGTCGAATGCTTTTTAAAAATCTAGAAATTAGCGCCGACCTGTAGATTATTTTCTGTCGAGACAAAAATATCCTGAACAATGAGTGCCCGTTGGGTCTCGTAAGATTCACCCTTACGGAATCCAAGTTGGTTTTATATCACTGAATTCTGGGAAACGAGGTACCCCATGATTGAACTTTAGTAAATATGTTCAAATATTTCGCAGGAGATGTACGTCTACGTAATGCCCCAAGCCGCCCCAAGGGCGTGTGGCAGGGGGTGAGTGAGCCATCGCCAGGCATGCATTTCAACTTGCATATATTAGATATAATTCACATGTAGAGAAACTAATTACATGCAAAAAAATTCATTGATAAAAGAAAATGCATGTCATGCGGTAATAAAACCAATTACTATTTCATTAAAAACATGCATGATACACATATCCTAGTTACCCTAACTATTATCTCCGAGCGTGAGGTGATCTTTATTTTGGTCTCCAAATTTTCCTTGAAAAAAATGACATTTTACATCTATCTGTTCGACAGTCTATCTCTCTGATTTTATGTATTTGATCTGATCTACCGTAGTATGTCGGGGCTCCTAATATATTTTTTACTTTTCCGATGAAGTGATCTTTCTGAAATCTGCATAATAAATTTAACCTGTACTTCAACCTACTCTCAACGAGTGGTTCCCCAACTAATAAGCTTGTTACACCACTACGTTAGTCGTAACAAACTTTCACAAATCTAGCTGCCCTACGCTGAACTCGATCTAACTCCAAAGCCAGTCCTGCCTCATGAGGTTTCCATACACTGGACGCGTATTCGACATGATGTCTAACTTATGTAAAGTAACTGCGCTCCTTTACCGTCTCATTACATTTCCTTAGTATTCACCTTATGAATTCTAACTTTTTATTTGCCATTCCACAAATCTCCCGAACATGTTTCCCCCACGACAGATCTTTCGTTATCATGACACCTAAATATTTCGTTCACTCTGCGTTAGTTAAATTTGTTTCCTTAACACTCTAAAACTTTTCGGCTGTAGTGGACTTTCTCCAAAATTTCATCATCATGCTTTTTTTTTTGATTTAGTTCTAACTCCCATACCACAAACCATTTTTGAATCGCATTCGGGTCCTTCGACAATGAGTCCCTATCTGCCTCACTAGAGATCACTCTGTAAACTACTGCATCATCATCATTAAAGAGACGAAGTTTACTGTTCACTGTCCTGAAAGATACCCAATTTACTGTTCACCACAGTATTAATGTCGTTAATGTATAGGAGAAACAATAAGGGACCGATAACGCTTCCTTGTGAGACACCAGACGAGACATACTTTCGGACGACTCACCGTCTATGACGACCATCTGCTCGCGACTTGTTAAGAATTCATTTATCCAGCTTATGGTTTTTTTTATACTGTAGCTTTCTAACTTTAGGAGCAATTTCCTATGAGGAACTTCGTCGAATGCTTTTTTAAAATCTAGAAATATGACGTCGACCTGAATATTATTTACTCCTTAGACTAATTTTTCCAGAACGGAGATGGCCAGTTGGATCTCGCAAGATCTACCTTACTGAATCCGTGTTGGTTTTTGATGAGTAAACTCTGGGCATGATTGAGCTTACGATGATATGTTCGAGGATTTTGCAGGAGAGATGGGTCGATAATTACTGGGGTCTTCTCTATCGCCTTTTTTAAAATATTGAAGGGACATTAGCTACTTTCCAGTCTTTGGGAATCGAACCACCATTTAGGGACTTATTAAAAATTGTTTCCAAATAAGGAGCTATTTCCAATGCCATCAATTTGTATATGCGGGTCGGAATTTGATCTGATCCTGGAGATTTGTTTGGGCAGAGGCCTTCAAGCTGGCGTTGGATTCCAAGAACAGAGAATATAATTTTAAACATCGGCTCTTTGAATCGGGTAACGACTCGGGTAGTTCTTTCGAGAGTTTATTAAAGACGCTATAAAAATACGAGTTTAATGTATTTGCTTTGTCTAAACTGTTGTGATTTTTTCTGCGTTATTATTTAGCGAGTGCACTGTCGACCTTTTCCCCTGAACCTCTCTGACATAACACCAAAATGCTTTAGGATTATCTTCCAAATATTTACTTAATCTTTTGTTTTTAAACTCGGTTAGTGTCTTGCGACACGTCTTCCTACCTAACGCTTTAGCTGTTTTAAATTTTGAATTATTTCTTTCCGTTTATTATTGGATTGCGTTATAAGATTATTCAGTTATTATTAGGTTATTCATTATTAGATTATTCTTGCGTACTCTCTTCATTTTCGCGTAACATGCTCTTTTAATGCTTCCGCGAACCATCTAGGTTCCGACCTGTCACGTTTCATTTTACTGGGTTTATATTTATCAACCGCAAACCGCGTGGTGTTGAGGAAAGCACTCCATAGATTCTCACTGTCTTCATTATTATTACTTTTCTTAAATTATTCAAAAGATTGGCTCAACTCACTCTGTATTCCATCATGATCGGTTCTTTCAAACAAGTTTATCTTCCTTTTCGGCTTCTCTTTTTTCTCAATGGTCATATGTAATTTAACTTGCACTATCCTATGGTCACTAAGTCCTTCAATTGTTTCAACCTTTATGGCGTATTCCGATACATTAGTTGCTAATAAATCGAGTACATTATTTCCTCTCGTGGGTGTTAGTACTAGCTGGTGTAACGAGTGTGATGTAAAAACACGTTGGAGAACGTCGCATCACTCCTTGTATTTTCCTCCTGCTAGTAATTAAACTGTAGGTGTTTCAGTCTATGGAAGGTAATTGAAATCTCCACCGATTATAATATCCCTATTCCTCTGATTGGATATTATATGGCCGACATCTCTTTCTAGATCTATAAATAGATGTTGGCTCGGAATCGGGAGGTCTTTAGTACGCACAGATGTAGATTCTTTTTGGCCTAGGATTCTTTATGAAGCATCAAAATGTTTCTATTTCTTTAACAAAGAAGGACTCATTTCTGCTCTGGTGAGTTTCCTTAACTGCAATAAAGACACCTCCTCCGCTAATATTCACTCTATCCCTTCTATTAATTCTGAGACCTTTGGGGAATATCTCTTCGTCCGCGATGTTTTGCGATAACCAGCTCTCTCTTCCTATAATTATATGAGCTTCTGTACTTTTAAGCATATGATAAAAGTCAGCTACTTTATTTTTACTGTATATAGTCAGCTACTTTACTGTATATGAGGTTGATAGTACGGTAATTACTGGTGTCTTCTCTATCGCATTTCTTAAATGCGGGAGTGACATTAGTTAAATTTCGGTCCTTGGTAACCGTGCGATCATTTAGGCATTTGTTAAAAAATAATTCCAAATATGGTGCTATTTCTAATGCTATCGTTTTGTACACGCAAGTCGGGATTTGATCTGATCCTTGTTTGGACTCAAACCTTTAAACTGTGGTTCCATTCCGAGACAAGAGATTATAATTTCACACATCAGCTCTTTAAAACGCCTCAAGTAGTTCTTTCGATCGATTATTAAAGACGCTATGGGAATAAAAGTTTATTGTACTCGCTTTTTCTAAACTGCGGGTAATTTTTTCCCATTATTATCTAGCGACTACAATATCACTTTTTCCCCTGACCTCCCTGACATAAGACCCAAATAATTTTTGGTTATCGTATAAATATTCACCTAACCTTTAATTTGTAAAATCGGTTAGCGCCTTACGACACCTACTTTATCCCAGAAATAACCACCTCTCGGTTTCTATACTAATTATATCGTCTTCGGAACTTTGAAGCATATGGTAAAGGTCAGCTATTTTTTGTTTTTCCAACTTCGACAATTAATTACTACTTCTGAATAAATATAGTCAAGACAGGCGTGACTCTGTGGAACTTATGGATATTCATAATGGGAATGACTTCGTAGTTTCCACTTAGGAGATAACTTCGTCCTACTACAGGATTCTGTGATATTTCATTCCATTACTATTTTATCTGTGCATTATTTTTTCCTCATTGTCGGTTACCACATATTTTTCATTTCCTTTACTTCTACTCTTATCATAACATTTATATGAATATCGCGTTGCATGTTTTTCAATTGAATGCCCATTAATTGACCTATTCTGTAATCTACCATCTATACTATACTCCCCTCTTCTGTTCGTTCGGAGGCTTCCGCGGTGTGGATACGATGAATTCTGCATATTATCCATTCTCCCCTCATCTGTTCCCGTATCCTAGACGCTACCTTCCGCGTGCCTCAACCTTATAATGAACTCCGGCGTGATTGAGAGGTTCCGTGCGCCATGAAAGGATAGGCCAAAGGTCAATGAAGTCCTCTTCCATGTACCGATAAAATTTCTCCATTCTATTATTAATTCGTTCAATATGATTCCAGACCATACTACCCCGATCAACTCGCAAGTCAATTGAGCAAATTGATAACTTTAGTGGGACCTTTATCTCTGCCCCGACTTCCTTTACCTTCCTAGTCAGGTCCTAGAATCCAATATACCCTCAGCTCCTGAATATAATAAGATCCTAGAATCCAGAATATCATGTGAGAAAGAGAAGAGAAATACAGCCTGGAGAAAGAAATGCCACCCTCCGGGACGTACGAAATCAGTGAAATCGCATTAAATACCACGGGGCAAGCTAAAATCATCGACTTACTCTAGACTAGGATCTGACTGGAAGAATTCACTTTCGTAATATGTGTGAGACGGCACTGAAGGCACTTTTTCTCAGTAAGATGGCAAAATATTCCGACGAATAAGATAGGGAGGGGAGCCATTTAATATTGGTTAGCCCACATCTGGAATACGCGTCGAATGTTTGGAACTCAACGCTTAAAGATTTGGCTCGTGAGTTTTAGACAATAATTTGTAACTAAACAAAAAGTAGCTTTGTAACTGCGTAAAAAGTAAATTAGTAACTAAACAAAACTATCGGATGAATTTTTGTGGGAACCACTCGAAGCGCGAAGTTTGAAGGTGAGACAAATTTTGGAGAATTTGAGATGAATCGAGTTTGATGCTGACACAGTCGGAATTGTACAGTGCATTAGTACCACCTTACATAGAAAATGAGACCACGGGGATCTGTAAGGGAAACTGGTCTGCGCAACAAACAGCGTTACGAGACTTCCTACTTTGTGTACCCACATTCCTAAAAAAATCAACATATACCCAAAGAAAATACATATCCCACATCATGCGGTTTAATATAGACTACAAAAATGGTTTAATCCAATGTCACTTGGAAATTTATCACCATGTTGATTACGAGGGTGGTCTGAGCGTTCTCTCCGCACGTGGCTTCATTGTCACAAAGGAAGATATACCGAGTTAACTCAGTGAGTGGTCTGAAGAGTTTCCGACCCAACAAAGATACAAGATATTTGTTCTGATTTTTTTTTATTTTTCAACATTGTCTCCTTGTAACTCTACACACTTCTCCCAGTATGCTCCCATCTCTGTAACCCGTCCAAAAAGTACTCGGCGTTTTTCTCTGTAAAATAATTGTTCACGAAGGTGATTGCAACTTGATTTGACGAAAATCTCTATCCCTCCTAGCGCAATTTTTATATGAGGGAGCAAAAAGAAGTCGCTTGGGGCTAGATCTGGTGAGTAAGGCAGATGGTCAAGCAGTTCAAATCGTAATTCGTGGATTTTCGCCATGGCAACCGTTGAGGTGTGAGACGGTGCGTTGTCTTGGTGAAACAGGATTTTCTTTTTCTGCAAATGTGGCCGTTTTTCCGCATGTTCTACCTTCAACTTGTCAAGTAATGTTGTGTAATATGCTCCTGTAATGGTAATTCTGTGAAAAAGTGCGATTTTATCTTTGCAACTTCTATGCTCACGAAATATATCACTCCAAATAAGGAATAAATACGCGAGACCGTTCTATGGAGCATGGAACTCTATTGATCAGAGTCATCGACTATTAGAAAAGAAGACCAGAGAGGTGAAGAATAGGACTTTGTAACATGATGATGGAGGGAGGATGCTGAAGATCAAGTCGACGGATAGAGTTAGGAACGAGGAAGTGTACACAGTAGTGCTTAGGAAGCCAAGTTAATTTGGAGAGTACTACGAGGAAAAGAATAATAAGTTGGATATAGGACACACACCCTGAGGCATAATACTTTCGTAAAGAATCTAATTGAAGACAAAGTGGAGGGGAAGGCCCCGTGAGGAAGACCGAGGAAACAATATATAGGACAGTTATGTGGAACGTTTGAGAGAAGAACTGTTAAGGTGTGAAAGAGTTAGTACTAGATAGGAAAGGATGGAGGACTATGTCAATCAATCTTCGATTTGAAATACTAATGAATTAACAACCCATGTAACCGTAGAGACAGAGCACCGACAAATTCAGTCGTTTGAACATCTCAAATTTTTGTATGCAAACGACATGCCAGCCAAGCACCCATTTGCTCACGAGAAGATAGATTTTCCTTGAAAATTAGTCTTGTATATTTAAATGAAATATGATTTCATTTGCTGCGATATACTTAGAAGCAATTAAAGCCTTGAATTATGATTGCCATGACAGATCCAACGGATGAAATGGTGCATTGTTGATTAAAGAAAAATACCTAATAAATAACTGAAAAGACACATACGTACATTTTATCTCAGTATCATTCATTTAAATACTGAATTACCAGTAGTTGGATTATTCATGTGAAAGAGTATATAAATACCATAGTCAATGAAAACGATTTTATATGTTTTCCAGCCTCTTTACAGCTAAACTATCTACACATTATAAGTAGTATCTTGTTTTAAATTGTCTAACTTGTTTGTTTTTTATAGGTTTCTATACGTTTGGGCAGTATTTCTGGACACCTTCCAGACATCGGAGGAGATATTAGTGTGGTTATAACCTATTTCATCCTGGGACTTTATATTCAAGAAAGGCTTGCTTCTGGAAACACAGGATAATAATACATTATGCATGTTGGACTTAAATATGACCTGTATTTTGCAACACTTCTTTCAAGTTTTAGATGAAATATCATCAAAGAAATTTTAATACATTCAAAACAATGATTGATTAACATTTAGTTTCGCCTTGGACAAATGGACATTTTCAAGCCGGAAATTAAAGCACTGAATATCTCTACGATTTGCATGTTCGAAAAAAAAGTCTTGTCCGAGAGAAATAAGGTTATCAAATGATGATTTAAAGTGAATGAAACCGATTTGATCACACTGACGAATAGTGATTTTATATATACTGTATATTCTAATCATTCTCCGTGTGGAGTAATATGTTATCTAATGACTATAAACTTTGTTAATACCGACAAATTACGTTTATAAGAATTATTCTCTCATTTTATGCGAGGGAACTGGAGATTAATACAATTATTTTGCGATAAATTATTTATATATTCATGGATGTTAACAGAGGATCGATAATTTCTCCAGTTCTCTCGGTCACTCCCATTCAAGTAAATCTCAAACGAGACGGGACAACTTCGATGCATTTATTAAAAAAAAAAATAAGTAACAACACACGGTCGCCACAATTTAGGAGGCTACCAAGCGTCGGACAATGCATTCATTTCCAACGCCGTGAATGATCGCCAATCACGGGCAACGGGGAACGCGCGGCCGGCGATGCACCGCACGCGAATCAGCGAGGTATTGAATCGCAAACGCGGAATTTATCGCGAAAGCGGATGTGAATAATCCTCAAGGTCAGACAATAACCCTTCGGGGACCCTTCTCTCCTCGCGCGGCTTCTTCAGCGCTCCGCCTCTTCCATTTCCTAACCCCCCCCCCCCCCCCCTCCCCCCCCCCCCCAACCCCCCCCCCCCCACTCACCCCCCCCCCTTTCCCCCCCCCCCCCCCCCCCCCCCTCCCCCCCCCCCCCCCCCCC
>WURS02030472.1:0-11627 GCA_011762765.2 Rhinocypha anisoptera | reverse complement strand
CCCCACTCTTCTCCCCACCCTCGTTTCCAACTCACCCACTCCCCACCGCCCCTCCTCCCCATTTCCTCTCCTCCCTGATTGGAGCGGCGAAAGGGGGCGAAAAGGGACCGAGGAAGGAAATGGGTGCTTCGATCGAAAATGACGAAAGGACTCAGTACGGGCCGGAAAATACGCAAGAGACGGGCATCTCGTTCCCAGCAGGAAACTCAAATACATTGGTTTTGTCGAAACGAAGGTTGGGTCCCTTTCTTTCTTCCTTAGGAAATGCATTTTTCCCCTAGGGCGATGGGAACTCGATATTTATGCGTTTTGACTGGGAAATGCTCCGGCGGTGAGCTTGGGAGCATCAATATAGACGAACGGTTAGACCTCCCATGTTGGCATACCTGTGCAATACCATGCATGCATGTCATGCAATGCGATAATTCCATAAGATGATTTGAATAAAATTTACTAGATAAAACGAAACTCGGTTACTTATTCTCGTCCAAATATAACGTGGATTTGCATAAGATGTTTGTGCCTCAAGTGAGTGCTTGCATTGAATCGAAAAACATGACATCCAGGTATACCGGCGTCTAGTTTGCTCGGCCTCTGAAATGCCAGCCATCATAAAAACAGGAGATGCTGTCAAAATGTATTTCTTTTTAGTAAGTGTAGAGTAAAATCTTGTCAATGTCGACCGACCAATGTCACCACGGATAGTGGTCAACTTAAGAACGTGGTGTGGTCGTATCCTACATATTTTACTGGTTTCATCGAAAACTGTTCAACTTAGAGAGGTGACCATGTTAAGAGTGGTGGCTAATTTAAGTAGGTTTAAGAAAAACCGGAAAACCCTTTTTCTACACCCAATTTAAAAAGTAACAACTGCACTCTATGTGGATGCGCGTTCCTGCTTCAATCGATGAAATTAAGCGGGTAACTAAGAACGGAGAGTTATTGCGAAAATTAGAGAGAAATGCGACGCTGGCGGTGTCTCTCACAAAATGAACCACGATTCTTAATTTCGATGATCCATAATTCAAAAAAGGACTGTGTACTCCGAAAAAGTAGCACTCCCTCCTCCCGCCTCCGTAAAATAAATAGGGAGGCAGGAATGTGCCTCTGAAAACATGGAATTCCTCAGTTGTCAATCAAAGAATCCACATCATAGGACACTGCGCATTCCAAATGCACGAACATCCATCCATCTAAAAAGGGAGAAGAATGATGAATATATTCATCGGCGCCCCGTGGCAAGCGGGAGAGTCGCTGCTTCTCTTCGAGCGCCACCTATGGATCCGACGATGGTCACGTGCATAACAGCAGCATGACGTCGAGGCCATCGCCAATTTCGAAGGGTTAATCGAGATTAAATGCTCGGAATGCAAGAAGTGGTGGATCCTGGGTTCCAGATAATTTACGATGGCATTTAATGATTCGATCTCCATTATATGAACCGTAAATGCCAAAGAATTTATTTCAAAAGATCTGTAACTGATACGTTAAACTATTTTGTAACTTCACAAGATACCATACCCAAACAATTATTTTTTTGGTAGATGGTATATAGTGTGTATAGGACACAAAGAAAATGCGAACAGTTTACACAAATTACAATTATGCAAAACTATTACAGGACGACATTTCAAGGAGGTAATAATTGAAATAAATAAATTCAGAAGCATGATTAGACTATTGAGTGCATGGATGCATACAAATTTTCATACACGAAAATCACAACAAAACCGTATGAAAAAAGTAAGATATTCTAAACTCATATGAGTACATGTAATAGTTATTAAAAGTGCGATTTTTTCTCTGTTAGCATGATTTATCTAAAAAAATTCTAAATATAGGAAATTCAAAACGACTAGCTCGATAAAAATGCAAATAAGGTCTTATGTAAAATATTAACTAATTTATTTTACTGATTTTTGGAAATACAAACCAAACTTCAAAATGATCTTACATCTCCACATTCAAATCTCATGTACACACTAAAAAACCAAAACTATGCACTCATATGAAATTAATATGATTATTGGAATTATTATTACATGTAGGAAAAAAATAAAAAAGGAATACAACTGAACCTCTGATTGGATAGTTTTGGATAACTAAAGAAGATAGGATGAACACTCAAATTCCCTAGTAACCAGTAATGGAAGATATGCAGGAAAAGAAAATTAAGAGATCAGCAGTTTATGACTGGAGCATCATATATCAAAATGAACCAAATATGAGCGACCTTTGAGTATGAAAGAAGATGTAATTAAAAAAGGATCATTCTACCAACACTCATTTGCGTTTTCGAAATATCTAGTCAATTTAATAAATGATACTCTGGATTCTTTATCAGGTACATTATGCTGTTACTTAAAACATAGTATAGTGAATTTTTTTCTATCACTGATGCAACGTATAATTTTTTCTTGTCCAGCTTAGTGCTTTCATATTTTACAGAAAATGAAATATGTAATTTAACTAAATCCATGACAGTACATTTAGAAATTACAGTGATTACAGCTGCCTTGAAAATATGGTGGGACATATATGCCTTTAAGTAATGTTTATACTCCACCTAATTCAAAAAACGATTACTTGTTAACTCAATTTTTTAATTTTAAGCAGTTGGTATTACTTTAAAACAATCTCCGGATTTGCCGTTTTATTTATATTAAAAATTAAAGACCGGCAGCACGAACAAAGAGCCAAAGAATATAAAATCAAAATGAACTCTCGTTTATGATGCTAACACATTGTGTTGAGCGAAAAAAATCATCTGGAATGAGGTCAATAAAAAATGATCAGAAATAATTCAGTGAAATTAAATTAGGATGAAAATAATTTATCTCCAATAAAAGATTGAGCTCTATGTTGCAGACATGCCGTTGCTGGAAACTAATAAATTCTGAGTAATTAAAAAAGGAATCCGCTCATCTTTAAAATATTATTGTTATCCGTTTCTTTTTAATCACATATTCCCAGAGGGCTGAATTAGAATATATAGTTCACAAGTGTGTGATTTCTACTGCTCAGAAACTAGAACACAAATCGAGACGATGTTTATTGTAAATTTCGCAGCTGGCCTCTTCTATATAGGTCTAGGAAATAATTTTTAATAAGAGCCCACCTCTTTCCTGATTCGGTCTGTTTTCAGACCTCTAATTCTTTATGTTTATGGCAGTTACCTAAAAACAGCAGTTGAGTTGGAGTTTTCATTAGTGAAAACAAGAGACTGTACAAACACTGAATAGGCTATATTGAGATGAATAATCAACTTTTATCTTATTTTATCATGCAATGGAATTGCTTTTGTGAAAGATATCGAAATTTCCGTAAATAATAACGATCTAGAATCGGTCTTAATTGTTAATATTAAAACTTTACATTGTTTTATATGATAAGATATCAATTCTTCATATAATACTCTAAAATAAGCATCTTTAATTTTAAAAATGAGGATAATTAGTTAGAAATACTTGGCGATAATTTAAAAATATTAACACCAATAACCAGAAAAAATATTTGTAATCATATTGGAGAATGGAAAACGAAAGTAGCTTTTATTTCAAAATATTTTAGAGGATCATATAAAAAATATATTCCTTCAGGAAAATGTTATCGGTATGAAAATCAACTGGTATCACGTGTATCTGAGAATTGTATCAGTAAGACATGCATTTCTAGTACTTCAAATGACCATTCTTAGTTCATATGACACAGTAATACGTGCACAAAAATAATTAACTACCCTGCCAAGACTTGGGTGATACTTTTAAAAAGCTTGGATTGGTTGTCTTCAGAGAGTCTGTGAAAAGAAGGAAGCTTGGTGCTATTTCGGGTAATAAAAGAGAATAATATAAAAAAATTATATCGAACTTATATATACAAAAAACGGATACATTCCCGATTGAAAAAACGGAAGTGGAAAAAGCACGGTGTTACGAACTTTTTTTACGTTCAATTTATTTGAACGTATTTCATGAAACAGTCTTCGTGAGTGGATTTTTCAGATAAATCTCTAATACTCGTATCTCTGAAAACATGTTAGACCCTTCCAACTTGAAGAGGTGGACTTCTTGTCCCGTTCAAGACTCGGAAATGCAAAACAACACTTTCGAATATAGGTCGTTACTTGACAAGAGCTGATGTAGCATTTTTTCCAAAACTGTACAAAACTTGCCCAGATGAAGATCGTTATCCCGGCATCCAGGTCACCTGCCGAGCGCTCTTTCTCGGTGACAAAGAGAACCAACACAGGACCGAGAAACACTCAAGGACAAGAGAGTACATATCTTTAGATCTTTGAGCTGAAAAGAACACCAGGAAAAAAATAGGTTTTTGGTCCAGTAATGCACATCCTTCTCTGAAAAACAAAAGATTATGGTTTGTTTATTTGTTTAAATTAGTTCAAAAACAGCCGAGTCACTTCCGTTGGACAAAACAAATGCATCTTAACAAATCGCTTTCTTTAGCCACTAACAACGTAAGTCAAAGGAACGAGAAAAGTGCTAGGTGAGAGAGAAAGATCTCACGTGTGTAATGAAAGGATCAAACCTTTGGAGACATTTCTACATCGAATCACAGGTTGATTGAAGTTTAATCGCACAGATGAGTGAATTTAACATAATTGAGAGGTGAGGTGTACCACAGTATTGTTGTTTTTTATTCAAACTAGGAAATATATTTAAGGTTTTAATCACATTAACTTTAGTTTTTCTTCATTCCGTTAATACTTAAATCATTATTAAAATTGCTACCTACATCTTAATTTTTTTTTAATTATTCCAATAACATTCATTTCAATTAATGAAGAGTGATCAAAGAGGATCCCATTAAAAAAGAGCCTTCCCATCAAAATCAAAGAGGATCCCATCAAAATATGTCACCTCACTCAAATCAATGAGTTAATTTGAGTTAATTTAAGTTAATTTACGAAGTGACCACTTACAAAAATCAAGAAGTTTTGATAATCTGTAAACCTCCGTTTAGTCATTTGTAAGTAGAACGGCTTGCAATTTTCCTCTATGTCCATTTGGAAACAAAATGGGAAGTAAGTAGTCTCCTTCACCTATTCACGGAAATTTCCTCTCCTTCGCGCTACAACTCTCTCAGCTTCAGTACCACATACCAAAGAATGTGGCGTGATGTGGTGGAATTGGAAGATACAGTAATCACATATAACGGGGAAAGAATTTATTATATTACATCTTCTTTAGTATCCTAATTAAATTCGTGCACGACCTTGAATGCAAAAAGATGGTTGAATATGTACAGGTTGAATATATACAGATCATGTATTAAGTGTTTCAGTGATCTTCATCTGCGTTGTAATACCATCACTAAATATTAAAATATTTATCTATTCCTTAAGAAAACTTATTCAACCTTCTCACATGTTGAGATATATTACTCTTATTCCCTTGTGATTTAGCTACGTCCCTTGCATCATGGCTGATCCTACATCTTTGACTAACAACCTACGGTACGATTGATTAGCTTTCTCTCTATGGTCATTCCAAGACTATATGGCTCTTCACCTTTGCATATGAGAAGTATGTAATGGTACTTGGAAACCATATAAAACTCGACAAAATATCACTCCAGATCCCTACATTCAATGCCTTTCTTGTAAATGTGCCTTCAATGGTGTTCAGATGTTTCCAAAAAGAGATGTAAATGGCTATATTTCCGTTTTATTGCTGCATACTATTTTTCTCCGTTTATTAAACATCTTATCTCACCTCACTACAAATCAAAAAAATATTACGTTATATATAATTAATTTAATATTTATTATTACATTCATTGTAAATACATTAATTATTTATTGTGATATAATTTATTAAATTATTATTATTTATTTATTATATTAAATTTTTTGTGGATGCTGACTTAATTATATATTTTTAAATCACTCATCAACGTAAAATGTTCAAAATAAACCTCAATAAGCCTTAAAAATTAACCTTCCCTAGCCCTTTCCTTTTCATTCGGTAACTAATCTGTAAAATCTTTCTAAAACCATTTTCTGTAACAATATATTATGTATATGAGTATAGAAGTTACTATAACGTAATTATTGTCATGTGCATATTTGCCATGAAATCATTGTCTCATGGCCCGTAAAGACTCAGGATAATTAACTATTTTGTTGGTAGTATTATATTAAATTAAACAAATTATTTTTTCAGTCGTCGCATTAACTTGTTGCTGTATTGACTTCTTATTAACGCAATTCCCAAGAAAAATTGACGTCAAAAATTTATTCACCTCAGTGCCTATCGGGAAAACCTTAGAACTCACTAGACTATTATTAGACGATTCTGGTGTTAACCCTGTGGTGGCGGGCGAATTGCAGTTGCTCATTGAATTGTGCTGAAGACAGAACTACTTCCTATTTAATGGTAAATTCTACCAACAGACTGAAGGTCTGGTGATGGGTTCCCCCCTTTCGCCTTTATTAGCTGAGATATTTATGAATCACTTGGAATGCAATATATTCAATTCCAACAATCCTTTCCTAAACAATATATTCTATTGGTTCAGGTACGTTGACGACATTATTTGTTGTTTGATTGGCAGCATTAGACAGACTCCTTTCTTATGTTCCTCAATTCCCAAATCTCCAACATTGTATTCACCATGGAACTTGAATCCGATGACCAAATAAACTTTTTGGACTTGAATATAAAAAGAGTGAATAAAAGGCATTATTTTGGTGTCTATAGAAAGCCTTGTCAAACAATAAAGTTTTTTTTTCTGTGGAAAAGTACTGTTTTTTACTCTCCGTACTTAATTTTAGTACTTGCTACAATATTTCTACTCTAACTTCTCTCCATCCAACAGGTGGACTACTGCAATTTAAAATTCTAAAAGGTTTGTTGGTTAGTATTTGGCAAGTCAAAACTTTTGCTACCATGGTATTAATAGCCCACATCAAAAGCTTCCATTTTAGCCTTCCTTTTCCTCCACACCACCATTCCATTTCATTAAAAAAATTATTAAGTTGCCTTTACTTTGGCCTTCCCACGAGGCTTTCCCACGTTCTTGCTCCAAAATAACACCCACCAACCCTAACCTTCTTCCCCCCAAAACATTCACTGTAACTCAAAATTTCGGTGGTACCAACCACCTTCTTCAGCAGGGAGAGACAGGATGATGAAAATAAAAGAGAGGGATTGGTGGCTGCAGAGAAGGATTGAGGGGAAGAATGTAGTTGGGTGAGAAAGGGGAAAGGAGGGAGAAAGAAGCATTACATTTTAAATCCTTTTAGGAATGGGCAGAAGGATTGGAGGGAGACAGGGAGGACTGAGATAAGGAGAGGAAACAAAACATCGTCTTTAGACCCCAAAGACGATAGCAGAAATGGTTCTTTACCCTGAAGATGATGGAAGACTTAGCTATCGACAGTCGGTGATAATAAACCAGTGATTTATCCAAAATCCGTTCCTAGAATCTATTCATCTGGAACATCTGAAACCCTTCTTACAAAGATAATGATTTACATCAATGGAAGGTGAATACATTAAAAAATGCAATTGTGAAATATTACTAAATACTGTCTCTCAATATTAAGTAAATATAGGAATACAAAACCAGAGAGGAATGCCTAGAATATGAACCCAACAAGTAAACGACAATACCTCATTTCCAGGAAATATCTTAAAATCATCTAGAGATTAAATATGTTTCGTAAAAAAGAAATTAATCATTATCTATGGAAGTCTTTTGGAAGTTATTGTATCTGATTGGCTACAACTTAAAACAATATATTACATATGTACTAACCTTGAAGATATGTCTTCCTACAGCTGACAATGCACCCCTAGTAACAGATTCTGTAGAGAGTGTGATGCCCATTTGCCTGCTCACATCACTGTAAACCTTTTGAACAAAGAACAAACATTTTTATGCATACATTGATAATTCATGAATATTTTCAATTTATTTAAACTGAATGTGTTCATTAATCCTACTTCAAAGATCACAACATATTAGCAGTGGTCAAAATTGCAATTATTGGCAATGTAAACAATTTATTTTCTCACAATTGAAAATGCTATTTATTAATGTGAAGTTACTTACTGTTATATTATTTTACCATGAATAATAAAGGAATTTACTGTATATTTACATGCATTATCAGTTTAGGAAGAATGTGCTGTTGGAGTAAAAGGAAATAAAATTTTTTCATTCCACTTAATTATTACCATTTTTCATAACCTGGGTAAATGTAACCTGGGTAATGTTGCCATTTTCATGCGAACAGAAAAATTAAACAAACAGCATAAATACTCTGGAGAAGAGAAAATTGTCTGCTGAGAATAAAAACTTTCAAAAAACCAAAGAGTAAAAAAATTTCTAAAAAATTCCACCTGGCAAAACCAGTCCACCTGGATATTAATTTTTTTAACCCATAACCAGTGGGTAGAGCATTTGGCTACTGAACAAGGGACATGAGTTCAAGACCTTGTGGTACCTCTGGACACCTTCAGCCAAACCTAAGCTTAGTGATTTTTCTGTACAGCAGATCTTCCTGGGAAACCACAGGTTGTACAGGGAAAGGAACTGGCTCCTCTACTCTGATGCATGAATTTTAAAGTACCATTTAGCTTGGTACTAGGTGAATTCTACCCTCACTCATCTTAGCTGAAGACTGTTTTTTAAAGAATTTTTATAATAATGCTGTATTGATGAAACTGTACTGTCCCTTTAGTGGCATTTTGTTTCTGGATTGAAAAATGGCATTCATGTCTCATCCATTGTCACAACCGATGAAAAGGAAGTCTCATTTATGACATCATCATGGGTGAAAATCGCCTGACAAATGCAAAATGACAGTCTTCACAATGGACTCACCACCAGTGAAGAGACAAACTAAGAAATTGTTTCAGGCTTGACTTGGTGGAATTATTTCACAATGAAAAGTCAAGGAAAAACACCAACTCCACATAAACAATTTTATTTTGAACAAGAGTTGAAAATGCTGAATTACAGACACAAACGGGCTTTAGCCCGTTTGTGTCTAAATTAAAATTCGTTTATGCAGAATTGCAGTGTTTTCCCTTAACCTTTCACATTAAGTATACCAAATAATGAATGCAGAGGTCTTCCATAGAGTCAATAAAAAGACAAGCTTATGGATTATTCTCAAAAGAGGCATATCAACTTAGAAAAACTGAACTGGAAGGAACCCTAACTGCAGAGATAGGCCAAGAGTGACACATGAGAAAAAAGAAACGGAGAACGTTATGAGCTAGAAACTACAGATTTTGGAAGATGTTGGCAGGAGACAGGACAGCTTGGAAAGCTGCTATAAAACCATTCTTAGCAATGATGAATATGGTGGTGGTAGAAAATTATGGTATGAACCATTGACATTTGATCACTACTGGCAATTCATTTGATGGATGTAGGACGTGATTGTTTAAGATTAATAAATTAACAACATTAAAATGATCTTGATCCAAAGTGAGAAGCTGAAACATTTCACAATCACACATTCGGCACTTTTATCACAACGACTTCCAACGGCAACATATCAGCTGACCTGCGGATGCATCCTTTCAAGTTCCTGCCCAGCACTCAGTAGCACGTGACACACCGGGGAAGCCGCCCCCATCTCACCAGATGCCAAACCTTCGCTCCAGGGCGACTGCTGGGAGTCCGAGGGAGAGGAAGAGACGGTCGGCGGAGGTCGAGAGGAGAGCAGCATGGTCGCGCTCCTTAGCCTCGACAGCCCTCCCTTCCCCTTGCCGTGGAGCAGACCCGATCGCTTCAGCCTGGCCCTCATGTACCTCCTGGCCAGGGCCTTCGCCTGGGCGATCACCTGACGCTCCTCCCAGGCCACGGCACTCTCGTGGTGGTGGGAGAAGACGCCCCCAGGGCCACCGACGCCGTAGTGGTGTCGCCATCCCAGCGACAGGCGCCGCGACACGGCGTCGCTGAAGCGGCGTCGGGCCGACGTGCCCCCCTGCGGGCTCGCGAACGGGGGTCCGTGCTCGAGGGCCACGGGGCAGCTGAATTTACGGCGGGCCCTGATGGGGGACAGGTGGAGGTGGAGCGGGGTCTGCCCGTACACGAACGTCGGCGACCCGCCGGGGGACGACATGTCGTCCAGCAGCGACGCCCCCAACGACGAGCAGCGTCGGAAGGCGGGTCCAGGGCTGGCGTCGACCAGGGAAGAGTCGGCCTTGTCTGGTTCGAACCTGGTCGGAGGAAGGAAGGGCGCGTTGAATTCATCTGCAGGGGATCCTTTCTTTCTAAGGGATTTTCACACTGAAAAGTTGATATTCGAAATACGATACATAGTAAAACGCGCTCGCGTGTAACCTACAGCGATTTGGGACGCCGCCATCAAAAATTAAAGAGCACGACCTACCTCAATTCATTGGATGGTCACAGCCGTCCACGTAAATAAAGGGCAGGGTTATGTACGTCAATTCACTCACCCACTAAGGAGGAAACCTTTTACAGACTATGCATTCTGCGGCTCTTGGAAACAAAGAACCGCTGAAAGACCACGGCGGTACGTAGTCTTGAGTTGACTTGCGGAAAGAGCCCCCCGGAAGAATCTCCCTCAACTCCTGAACGAGATTTTGCAAGGGTGTAAATGAATTTGTCAAGTCATTCGAAAACAAAATTCTTCGGAGGATTATTGGGGGGGGTGATCTAAAATCGGATGTTTTCTTCGTATTTTGCTACGTTTATTTTTTGTTTGTTTCTGTTACGATATGTTTGTCTCTTTTAAGAATGTTTATGAATTTGATTGTAATAAATAAGTGAGTTGCAGGGAAAAGGGGATTGCCAAGTGAGAGAAATAAGAGAATGGACGCGAATGAATTTGGGGGTGGGGGTAGATAAATTAAATTCGTGGCACATAGATAAATTAAAATTTGAAAACTAAGTATTCCTCCGTTTCGATATGAACTATGCAGTAACTACCTCAACTCAGGTAAATGTTCGAACGACAGCACATGTCCCTGAAGTCACTTTCAGACCCACGAAGTCATCCACCTTTAAGATGGCTCGGAAACATCTTCCTAAGTTCATCTTAAAGAATGACAAGTAGGTGTAATTAGCTCACGCACCAGATTGGCAAGAGGGTGTTTGGAGTTCGGATAATAATAATAATTTAATAATTGAGTCAAGTTATTCACCATGGCGACTTCAAATGCCTCAATGTCTTAACTCTTTCAACGATGGACAGCATTGCTTGGCTCATTATCGAATTCGAATCAGTTTTATTTTTACCATGTTTAATAATCCTCCACATCCGTAATTTCCCTCCACATGGACTTACGACCTTAATGCGGTGAAAGACTTTTCTACCCCTCGATGAAACCTGTTACTGTACTGAGGGGCCACTGTGGCACGGGGATACCAATGACCTTGGTTGTCGACGCCTTCCCCAGAAACTCAGAATACTTATACTTCCAAGCATTACCCTGCAAACCGCCGCAAGGGCGTGTGGCAGGGGGTGAGCCACCGCCAAACATTCACATTCACTCCAAAAAGCAAATGTTAAGAGAAACATTGCACTCAGAATGAAGCTACCCGCATGCAAAATAAAATAGTAGAACATCATCCACAACATGCGGGACAATGCTAGACTTCTCACTACAAACATGCATGAA
>WURS02030462.1:0-11627 GCA_011762765.2 Rhinocypha anisoptera | reverse complement strand
ATTATCAAGTCGTGGACTGTATAATGGTGTAGTACACTGAAACATGTCGAAATAAAGAAGAAGTTTTTTAAAGTGGAAATTGCAAATTTTGTAACTTATTTCTTAGAGAAGCTTTACTTTGTTTCTATGATGGCTTTGATCAATGAAACCATGACATTTGTCCAGCCAGACTTATAAAGTTAAAAAAAAACTTCGTGAATCTATAAAGAAACTACACTACTCCCTTGGTATGAAATCCTTAGAACAGCAAAGTGATGAAATTCCCGTTACCTCTCTGGAACAGATTTTGACCCCAAGGTTGGTTTGGTTGGCTAGGTTGAGGCACACCTAGTACTGAACCCAATGGCACATGGAATTCATACATTAGAAGATTAGGTACTCAGCCTAGGTTCTAGCTGTTGTCCAGAAGCATCACTGGACCTGAATCCAAAGAACCCATTCAGTAATCGAGAACTCTACCCATACAACCTCCATGGCCTCCCACTTCTTTGAAATATCCATCCTCTTGCTTGCTGGAAATCACTCACCAGCCAAAACAGGCTACACCAGAAGTTTTTTTAACATCTGCTCATTCATTTGGAAGATAAGCATCATAAGCCAGCCACAAATAATTTTATATTTGTGGTCTGTTTTTGTATGTACCCTGTAATATAATGTCACCATATTTTTCAGATTCAAGGACATACCCTAGTTTTGAGAAATAAATTTTTGGGGGAGAAAATTGTATTGCAATAGACTCTAATACCATTACATATGTAATTTTTTTTACTTTTGATACTCTGATCAATTACTCATTTAGCTATGTGTAAATGATACTCGTAGTTTATAGTCTGTGTACAGGATTCAAAGTGATTGTTTAGTGCAGAACCTTCCTCTAGAATTAGAATATTATAATTTTATGAAAAATGTAACCTTTGGCCTCAAAGATGTACTGCATTTCATCAGATTTTTCAGGTAAAATACTGTGTCATTAATGCTGAAAAATATGGTAAATGGCAATTTTGTTGAATTGTTTCTTTCACCAACAAATAATAAAAATTGTAGTGCTAAAATCTAGTGAAATAATTTGTCTAGTTAATACCTGTAAAAGTGCTGAAAATATAATCAATTTAATAATTTTCATCCTTAAATCCTTTGCACCAAAACTATATATTTTTTTTAATGAACAATATTTTGAATTGAACTTTCAATGTCAGATTAACGGAAAATATTTTTAGCATTTATTTTAATTTTTTTCAGCATATCTCTCCATTTTAGAAACACCATCTAGTGCAAGTGTGTGGATAAATGATGTAGATGCCTCACCTGTGCTTAACCAGATTTTAAAGACATACAATGCAGAAAAATATTCCTTACAAACTCCTACTCCAGAAGAAGAGGATGTGGCAAGCCCTGGCAGTACATTTAACACTGAGGGGGAAGGCACTCATGAACAAAACACTGAAATTTAATACATTTTTCATGTTTACATCTTAGCTTCTCTTTTAAATCCCTAGTCAAATTTTTCCTTGTTTTTGTTTGCTACCACTGTTCAAGGTATGCACAAAAACTGATACTTTTGTAATTAATTTTCACCAGGAATGTTTCTGGTCCTGTATCTGTGAGATCTTTTACTGGTATCTTTTTATTAATACCATTCATCAAAATTTCCTTATTTAATGTGCTTGTGATAACAGTATTCATTTAAAAGTGCGCTTAAAAGATGTTTCAGTGGTCCCCCAAAGTCATTGCAATTAACAGTTCTTGCTAATTAAATTAAAAAATTAAAATTTTGATCAATAAATGATTTCTGAGGGGAAGACGAATGCTCCAGATACCTAGAATTTAATTTTATTATTTGTGTTTAACAGTTAGCAAAGAGATACAGACAACTTATGGCACTTTATGACAACAGATCACATTTTTTTATAAGCATCTGGCTACTGAAACTAGCATATCATTGTTACTTAATTGAATATATTTTGTAATTAAAATTATTAATTATTTTTAAGTGAATTGGAAATCTTAAATATTGAATGTATAATTTATTTCCTATTATATTTATCAAACTACTTGTTAATATTTGCTGCCAAATAATAAAAATGCATACTTTCAGACCATACTTTATTTTTTTATGCTTTAAAAATTGTGGATTAAATTCTTATAAAATTCACTGAGGAGACCCTGACCTGGTGGAATTCCATAATGAAACAAAATAGAAGTCACTTGTGTGTATTTTCAGAGAAGAACAGAAAAACATGACCAGTTTCAATAATTACGATTATCATCGAAACATGTCATTTTACTGTGGTCCTTTTGCCTTGAGTTATACAAGTGACCACCTCCATTATGTTAAATTCCTATTGGTGGCTCCTTAGTGTGATCTGCTTATGGTGTGCTACATTAGACTTAGGTAATCAATATTTTTAATCATTCATTCTCTAGTTCTCTATCACAGGATTTCATTCAAATAGCAATGGACCCAAAACCATCATATAGGTAAAAGGTATAATTTCATATTATATTATCAGATCATTTTCTTGTTTGAAGTTATCTCACTACTTGCTGGTGCTGTATATATATGTGCGCCTCTTTCCTTTTAAATTGTACACGAACATGCCATACCAAGGAGAAACGTGTCATACATGCAATAAAGCCTATGGAAAATTGCATTGTTCTTCTTTTGTTATGGGTAAAGGAACGGCATTTGTAAGGACTCCAATGTATACAGCTTTTGGGATTTGGAATTATTAATTAAGGCTTGGGCTGAACGAGGCTGGAAAGTATTATTATGCTGACATAGTTTATGATTATTTTATACTTAAGACTTTAGTTAGAATGTAAACTAATAAATTCCACATTCCAGAAATAGTATTGCCCCAACCTGCACAAAAATTCACTTTCCCAGATAATAAAAACAATGAGACCCAATGTTACTCTTCTCAGATAACAGCATTCTGTTTTTATGTTATATTTTGTCTTGCTAAACAAAAGGAAGAGCATTACATCCAACATATTGGTGAGGGAAGAGCTGGAGTTAAGCTGGGAGCTGTTTTAGTCATAAAAGGAAATGAACTGTAATCTTTAATCAATTTTTTGAGGGAATTAAAAAAATAATAGAGGTGTTATTAAAAAAACCAATTGATTACTTTTAAATGGCTTTCAATGACAGAACATAGCATGAGAGTAGGTGAAGGTGGTAGGCAGTTAGTGTTGTCTTCACATGTTTAATAACATGTCAATGTTTTTTGCCATTGTCATTTTATTTAACTTTTCTAGTTTTAACACATTTTTAGTTGCTAACATGAAATAATAATACATTTGATCTTATCACATATAGTAAATGCTTTTTTATACATAGTGGTTAACATATAGTAATGATCATAATTATAGAAATAAAATCAAAATACTGGTTAGTACTATATGCCTTTTTTCATTTTTTTAATTAATTCAACTTTCAGAAAATTAAAACAAATTACTATGAGGATGTATGACTATTATTTTTTGTGCAATGATGCCAACATAGTTAACAAACATTAAAATGTCATGAAACTTCAAATACATAAATTAACAACTAAATGGACTTTTACATTGGTTTCATCTATAAACGAGAACATGTTAACTTTTTTCTAGCCACTAGACTGGATTTTGTTACTCATTTGCAGGTAGTGTAGTATTATTTTCTGGAGGTAATCCCAAAAAAATCATCACAGAATGAAGCAGGTTGGACTTCTTATCATTTACTCTGCAAGTCACTCCCTTTGATCTCAGCCAACTTACTAGGGTTGTTGTATTAGCTCTATTCAGCTTTCCCTCTTTTGCCAAAGTTTCAATATCTATCCACTCCTGGGCATAGAAAAACAGTAAAATTGTATATTTTTAAAATTAATCTTAATTACCTTCCTTGCATGAAAATTGTTTCCCTAATATTTCAATTATTACTTTAAGCCAATTCGTCTTACAAAGACTTTCTTTTGGAACTCTGACATTTTAATGACATGAATTTTGATGTTCTGCAAGTGTGCGCTCTGTGTGTTTGACCAGGGTGTGGGATTTGCAGTGACTTAATCTAACTGATCTCTTATGCCCTTCCAGCCTTGTTTTCACAATCTTTCTAATTTCCCCATCAATTATCCTGAAGGTAATAACCCAAGATCACCTTAATATGGGTCACTATTTGTTACTCTTACTGAATATGGGATTACTTAATTGGAGATCCTTCTTTAACCCTTTCTCTTGGAAAGTTATGATGAATCATGTTTGAGAAACATACGGTAATTATAAATATTTAAGGGACATTTTATATAATTCATTGCTATTTATTATGCTGATAATTCTTGGCATAACTTGAGTTTTAATTTTGCATAACTTTCTCTTGCTAAGAAAAAACATTTTCTAATATATACACATACACACATATATAGAGTAAATAAGGAGATCAATACCAGGATTTTTAACTTACCTGTATGGCTGGACGACTACGATTCTTCCTAGTCAACCCCTTTTCCCCTTTTTTTTCTTCATCAACCTGTTAAAGTGAAAAAAAACCACTGAATTACTAGCTAACCATGTATCTATCAAACATAGTAACATCTGGTTTGATTTTGGGGATTCCATGATGATTGATAATTGTCATTTTGTAATTATAAAGATAAGTAATAATTATTAGTAAAAATAATATTAATAATTTAATAATAATAACAATTATAAAGATAATTAGTAGTTATGGATACCCATAATTACAAATTTGTCGTCATTATATATGTATCTATTGTGACATTAAGCCCCTTTTAATGTTTACTGATGAAATATGGTCCTGCATTGTATGCCTTCTTGCTAAATGTTATTCTTGAACGAGAATGTTAAATGGACATCACTGAGTAGTATGCCACGATCATATTGCACTCATTAAGTTTATAATGCTTTATCTTTTGTATTTAAAGTTGGAACATTAATTTGTTTGTGTTCTGTAATTTATTTCACTTTCCTGCACCTACCTGGACTGTAAAAAAATCATATTTTCTAATGGCAGCCAAAAAGGTTATAATTTAAAACTCTGAATAAGAAATTTTGCATGGCAAAAGATATAATACTAGCAGATAGGATATCTTGAATAGAAATCGAGTCTCTATTTATGGGAGTATCCAGAACCATTAATAAAGTTTTATTAAAGATAAAGATATCTATGTGAAAATACTTTATTATAGTTATTATTATTGCTGAAAATGGCCTCAACTAATATAATAAGATTTTATTTCATCCCATAGACTACAAGATTGTATAGGATGTGTCTCACATTAATGAATGCAGTTTGATCATTTCCATCCCATTTATTCTTTAACATCATAGTAGCATTTGGATAAGAGTATATTGTAAACAGCTTTCTTAAAAGTAAAGAATTATTGATTTTTTAACATTATCAAATAATTTATCATATGGTCGCACACCCATTGTGAATACGCCATCTTGACAAAATACTGTTACATAACTAAAAGCTCAATAGTACCTTAATTAAATAAGCATTTTGATCCATTAGTGTTGCATAGAAAATTTGTGTTTTCTTACCAAGAATGTGGCGATCTCCTAATATTTCTTCTCCTCTGTTGGCAAAGCTATCAAGCTACATATAAACTTTTTTCTGTCACTCATTAGTAGAGTAGAAGAAATGCTATTAAATCCTAATTCTGACACATATCCCAATAAATGCTTTGCAATACCAAATGTCCAATTATCAGTAATATATAAACCTTAAGAGATAATTAACTTTTTTTGCTGTTTATCAATATAAAATATATTCCTGTAATGTCCATTAAGTGGTGCTCAAGTAGCTATGTAGAACACTCATTGCCCAAATATCAGTAAAATAATGTTAAATGATAATTTTTATCTTTTAAAAATTCAAAATTTTAAATTTATATGCTACTAAGAAACATTGAGGATACAGTATTTGCAAAATATTTGTAATTAATATAGAAAAGTCTTTTAATCACCTTGTGTATGACATGATAGAAAACTTGGATGTGTGTGATTTCAGGCAATATTTGGTGGAATTCTGACATTATAATAAAATGGATATAGCAATTTTCCACTGTTAAAATAAACTTTTTTCAACCGGTTTCGTTGTCACTGCATTAGCTTCAGATTTAAAATTTTTTATATTGGCTTGAATTAAAAAATGTTTAACTTGAAGATGATGCAGTAACATTGAAACCAGCGTACTAAAGTTTATTTTAACAGTGGAAATGCTATCTCCATTTAATTATATTGGACTTAATATATGAAATACTGTCTTAGATAGAAGTAAATTCAAGCAAAACTTCCTTCTGATGATGTAACCATGAATAATTCTTTGAAATGTATATTACCTCAGATCAAATAGGTAGATAAAGTGTTACCAAAGAAATTTAAATGTACTTGATGCTGATCTACAAACATGATTACACTTGCTGTGGTAGAGTTAAGGAGAATTAAAAGTCGCAACTGACAAAAACTATAAGTTTAATAGAAATTACTTACTTCGTTCATTGGCAACTCTTTTTCATCCCTGGGAAGTACACCATCGATTCCAGATCCCTGATGTTGTGGGTTATTGCCAGAAGGTAATTTGGATGAATCGCTAATGAAGTCTTTCCAATCCATTACGGATGTATTTTGTTGTCTCTCCATCATATCCTTACTTCTGCCATCCCATAGGCCAAACTCCATTGTGAAATAATGTGCTTTATCGGGGGCTTCTTGAATACATTTCTTTCTTTCCAAAGTAGGCATATTATTTTCTGCCTTTGATTCTGCATTGACACAATTTAAGACAGATGTATTACTAGGTTCACTCTTGGTTTTTTTCTGGTCTTTTAATAGCAAACTGGATCCATTTTTATTGAATTTGGGATTCTTTTCTGCAATTTGATTACTGCGAATCTCATTGTCACTCCCAATAACTTTTTTATGTAAATTTTGAGAGGACCTTGGAGCATTCTGATTTTTGCCTCTTGCTGCTCCAATGGCTTGAGTCTTCAACTTACTTCCATCTATCTTCTGATGCAAAACTTTAAATTTCATTATTTTATCTGACTTTGCAGTGTTATTTTCTTGCTTATCAGACTCTTCCCTTTTCATTTTACTGTTGCTTGCATTGAGATTTTCTTTGTAATTACATGACATTCTGTTATTCACTTTTTTTATAATCTTGCCATGCTGCACATCGGGCAGTTTGCTTGTGGAATTAATGGTCTTTATTTTGCTCTTGAACACTGGTACATATCTAAGTATTTCAAAGAAATAAATACAATGTTTATGAAATTACCAAGGACTTAAAGAATCAAACCTAATACTTAAGAAAATCCAATTGACAGTTCTCTAGGCTACAAAGTGCCATTAAATCATGTTAGACAAAGCCTACTACAAGGACATGTATACATTATAAAACCCTGTTTAGATGATGCAAGAACTTGAATGGATTGATACCTGAACAGATACATGTCTAAAAAATCATTGTGTAAACATAAAAACTTTCACGAATACTTGCACACTTACGGGAAAATAGCCTATTCTACTTTGTGCAAGCATTCTTGCAATTTTCAGGATTCATGTTGAATGGACCTGTGCAATTAATTGTATCATGTAAACAGGCTTTTAGACAATCAAAGCATAACGGTAATCAGGACCATTCAGAATGGTCAATCTCCATGATCATGTAATGAGTCCAACTGACCACTTCAATAATTTATATAAATTCTAAATATGGTAGCATTTTCAGTTATTTTTAATAGTCTTAAATTATAATAAACTTTGTAAGATTTTTTGCTGATTTTTCTTAAAAGCTGAAAGTAATTGGGTTGATTTAATGTTGTTAGATATTGTGTCGTATGCTATTTTATTGTGAGTGGGTATGACAAAAAGTAACCCTAATTGATCACAAAAAAATGTATCAGGTATGTAAAATGTATCAAAAAATGTACTATAATCCTATTTTGATCCAATGTGGTACTGTAATATTGGGTGTTCAAGCAAACAAAATTTTGCAGTACAGGTCAGCTAGTTGTCATGTGCACTGTGATGTCAGTTGACCAAAAAAACATGGTGGTGCCCCTAAGGGACATGCCCAAAAAAGAGCAGCATGGAGTGATATGATTAGTAAGTAATGAAGATGAAAATTGTTGATGAGCCCTGAAGTGTCTTGATTGGAGCGGATAGGAAGTGTCATCAGCAGGAGGGGAAATTTTGTGTCTGGGGTGGAATTAGAGTAACCATTCATAAAGATTATGAAAACTGTGCTCCAAGTATTGAACCATGAGGGACACCTTGGTGGACATCCAGTAGTGGACATCCAATGGACATAATCACTCTAGGATCCTTGAGTGGACAATAGGAGTCCTTGACTTTTTGCGAACAGTATGTCAAGAAAGTTTTGATTCACCATAGAGCATTAAAATTCTCACCCAATCTTTCTTATTTGGGATTAACTTATGAATAACACTATCAAAAGATTTTACGATTCTAGCTAAGTATGCTCTTCCTTTAGGATTTATCAACAATCTCAGCAAGAGGACCACATGTAAAATTACTTGTCTTAATTTATGTTGTATTAGGAGAATCAAGAGCTACAAGAAGTGAAGTAGAGCTATTGCAATAAGGTTGAAAATAAACTCAAGCAAGAGAGGCATTCTACCAGAAGGAAGTTATACTGTCATGCAAAAATACCAGTATCAATAATATCATTTTAACTATATTATACAGACAACTTCTCCCAGGGGCACATTTTAGGAGCATCTGACTGAGGAATGTGATGTAAACTAGTAGTACTAGGAAACTTTTAAAAGTCATAGGACCTGAGAAAACCACTTACTTGATTAGAATCAGTCTATGTACAATGAGATACACTACCATCATTAATCATCAGTATAAACCATGAAATAATTAAATTTAGGTCAAGCTCCATGGTTGGAATGAAATTTATTTCATTCCAACCATGAATATTCATAACTTCCATGAAGTGAAGTGTGAAATCGTCAATTTTAGCTCAAGCTTTTTATTTTCATTGATTTATTTTCTATTCCTACCTTATCTTGTTTTTCACATCTAACTTCGTAGTAGATGTAACAGCTGCTTTGCACTCATTTCTACCATTATTTAATAAGCCATGTTCTTTTTCATATTTATCCGGGATTTTGGGAATTTCCTTATGCTTTCCTTCAAACACAGATGTTGCCTGTAAGTAAGAAGTTGGTGAAAACCTGATTATTTGCATTGTTTTCATCATTTACTGTATAGTACCCAGACATTCCATTATTCTACAAAGTAACATGATACAAATGATTATATAGGTATATGTCAATATCTATTACTAGTACAATACTCCAAAGCTAATCTCCATTTGTTCTTCAGTCAATGTCACACTAAGCATTGGGGAATTAACAAGTTACTTCAGGAAAAATTTTCATAAATTATACTAGAGGATACATTGCGAAACCTTACAGAAATATTTGTTGAGAACAAATCTGCTGATGGTTCAGTGGAGTTAGCTAAAAATGATATATTTTTAATTGGAACATGACAAATTCCATTCAAATTTCTATAGGTCTCCATAAACTCCTTGAATTTAAACTTTTGTTCCAGTGATATCTGCTGAAATGATAAGAGAAAATCATTAAAGTTTTGTTTTTCATATTTAGTCATGTCAATTGGTAACATATTTGTAATGGGTTATTAATCAATATTTTACATGAATAAACAAGTTCAAATACAAAGAAGTGAGAATATAGCTGGAATAGCTTATGAAAAGAAATTGGATATGACAGAAATAAGGTGGTTAAAGTGGATATTTAATGAAACTAAGTTGGAAAGATTAAGGACAGTTGAATAAGTGAATGTTTGAATAAGCTTTAATGGAAATAATAGGATAAAAGTGACCAAAATTATATCACAAAATTTTGGGAAATTACTTTATTTCACAATATAAACAATGAAAAAAATTTATTTGAATATTCAAAGTGAGTTGTAAAAGCTTCAATGATATTAAATAATGTGTGCAGTGTTAATGAAATAATGAAAAAGCCTTTCAAATGAAGAGGATGAAATGGAATAGATATACTTTTGTAAAGAGAGGAAAACCGTAAAGGACAAAAAGTATTGGAGAGCCATCTTCCTTGATGTCAACAACCTCCTCTATAATAACAAATTCCACACTTGCACACCATACCCACCAATAAACAGCAATACCACCATTACTGCTGCTGTCACCCTCCCCACACTGCATGGTCCATTCTCTGCTCCTATCAATATCCATCATATATGTAGCAATCCCAACTCCATATATTCCTTTTCAACCTCCACACCTCTCTCCAACTTGGATATCCAGATTCCTCTCATGCAAAAAAATTCTCAAAATGTCCTGCACCACTAAACCTTAAACATTTTTCACAGATAAATTTTCCATTTGCTCTACCTACTTCCCTGGTTCTCAACACAACAGTCATGTTCTTAAAAAATTATTTCCCATTCTCTCGCTGGTAATTATTTTACTTCCACCCTATTCTCAATGAAAAGAAGATATCACTTGCTTACAAACGCCCTGCCAACCTTGCAAATATTGTCAAAAAGGCCTCATCTTGTTAGATTGGTAACAGAATCCAAAACAATTTGTTGGGTTGGTGGAAGGATTATGTTCTGTTATTTTTATGCCAAGTGTCTAGTGTCACATGGCATTAGTATTGTGTGAGTAGCAATAAAGTTGTTTCATGAGAAGGACCTTGCAACTGTGTTACCCTTTATTTCTATAGATCTGAGGGAGTAAAACCACGGTCTCAGAAATTTACTTGATGCATCTCTCCTAAAAATCCTCCTCCACTGAAAAAAAAACTCCCTGTAGCCACCCGCATGCCCTGATTTTCTCAGCCTCCCTTCAACTTATGCCAAGCTTCTCCAATTCCTCCCTTTCTTTTCTTCCTCATGTATCCACAAAAATGTCATTTAACACCTTATGTGCAATTACTGCGAATACACATCAAGTGTGTGGGACCTTCACGAGGCAAAGTTAGTTTTGGAGTTAGATCGATTTCAGTGTAGAGCAGCTAGATTTGAGAAAGGTTGTTACAACCAACGTAGCAGTGTAACAAGCTTATTGGAGAAATTATGTTGGGAACCACTCATCGAGCATAGGTTGAAGTACAGGTTAAATTTATTATGCAGATTTCAGGAAGAATACTTCAGTGAAGAAATCAAAAATATATTATGAGCCCCGACATACTACAGTAGATCAGATCACATACATAAAATCAGAGAGATAGACTGTAAAACAGATACATTGATATAAAATGTCATTTTTTCCCCCACACAGAGACCAAAATAAATATGACCACAAACTTGTAGATAGTATTTAGGGTAAGTAGTGTAGATGTGTATATTATCTTGCACGTTTTTTTAAAATATAAATGTTAATTGATTTTGATCCCGTGTAACATGTATTTTATTTTGTCATTGACATATATGCATCCAAGTAGTTTCTCTGCATGTGTATTATATCTAATATATTCATGTGGGAACGCATGCCTGGTGATGGCTCACTTCTTGTGATGCTCACGCCCTTGCGCTGGCATGCAGGGTATTTTGCAGACGTACTGTCCAGCTTACTACGTCAGCTTCCCACTACA
>WURS02030451.1:0-11628 GCA_011762765.2 Rhinocypha anisoptera | reverse complement strand
GACGTTAGAAGTAAGACCTACCAAGGAGTAAGAGAGCTAGCACTTGATAGGAAAGGATGGAGGGCTGCAGTCAATCACTCTTCGGATTGAAGTACTGATGATGAATTATATATATATACATATATATATATATACTACCTTCAGTGATATATATATATATGCAAATGGAGATCATGGATTAAACATATGGAGACTTATTGGGCATCAGCTGTCTGTCAGACTGATACAACATTATAAAGGTCAATGACAAACACTGAAGTCATTGATTGATCACCGTATGGCTGAGAACAACACAGCACTCACCGCAATCTCCGTCTTTCCAATATCCAGCAGATCATCGGATTCCATTCCGCTTCCCTCGGAGATGACGGACTCGACCTCTTGCTTCACGTTCGAGGGAAGTCCAGCTTCCGTCGACACGACTCCGCCCGTCAAATCACGGACACCGACCCGACCGTTGTCGCCACTTTCTCCGATGGCAACTTCGACTACACTATTGGAGTCACGGGCGACGTCACTCTCTTTGCCCTAATTTAAAAAAAAAAAAATTAAAACATATTTAAAAATTTATAAAACTGCAATTTCACTTCCTCACTTACAAGTGATTTCACTCAAGCTGTCGACCTAAAATTTTCAAGGGAAGGTTCCTCTACTCATCCAGCGACCATCGAAAATAAAATACTGCAAAACCAATGAATGTGTCTGGTCGACTCCAGAGAGTTACGTCTCTATGAAATGCAGAGCAGTGGGAAAACGAGAAATTTTACTCCGTCCCTAGGAAGATTCAACGACCCTTTTGAAAACGAAAATATTCAGACAGCGGCTTCAGACATGGACCCAACGAGGATTAAAACTCTATTCCCTCAAAGGTACGTCCACGGTCGAAAGAACAGTCAGTTCACTCCCGTAATCCCCACGGAGAAATCCCTAACGGTATTCACACGCCCGCAGTGAGCCTGATTGAACTCTCTTCAGGATTGCCAGATTACCCTGAGGCTCGGTGGAAATGTCACCACCTCGTAGAAGTGGTTGATTTTAACAATCGGTATGGTGGGAAATTAGAACTTGAGTTTATCCCCAACCTTTTAACTTGAAATCTCAGGTATCACATCCAATTTCTAGTCATTAAATCAATCAAAATATCATTTTTTAGTACATAATAAACTTTTCCAAAATTGTTGAGAACACCAATCTTCCCCAAGGACATTTTTAAAAATCTTTTTTCAATGAAATAATCTAATTTCAATGCATTGTAAGAAAGTCTTTACCGGAGACTTTGTAGTGTTTTTACGAGAGGAGACTTTGTGATCTTATTGTGGTTTCATGATGCCACCGACTTTCCTGGGGAATGACCGAACCACTTAACTTGGAATCTGTGCTCCAGTCTGTAATTTCCTGGTGCCATTTCGTCCTTACAGCCGATCGATCGGAATAAAAGAACATATGGAGCTGTTAGTTAGACTTGTATACAATGCAGGAAAAGCCCATTTGTCTGTGTTGCCCCTAGCAGGACGGCCAATCTCTCGACCCTCATCTTTTTATGGAATCGTAATTGCCAACCGCAGACCATACCTTATCTAAGATTGTTCACAATACGTAGCCAAAGATAATACCTATGCGTGAAGTACATTAGTTTCGAGTGCATGACTTTTGGTGACCATATTTTAAAATATTTTTAATGAAACGATCTATTTTCAATGGTATTGGCGGATGGTTTGATACAACTACTTCATGGCTCACTTTGGCCCACTTTTGGTGCCGTCATAAATGCTGAAAAAGGCTATTTTAAATTACTGTCAGGCTATAACGAGTGCATGGATCACAACGAGAGATTTCTCGTCATTCATCGGCTCTCGTCCTAATGGACTTCTACTTGCACCTGCAACGAAACCTGCACAGAACAGAAGCCGTTAAGAAAGATGACTAAGATGGCCAGACGGTCAAATTGAAGGCGTCATAAGGCAGGGGGACTAATCCTGGAAGTAGGAAGAAGAAGACATCTTGAGCCCCTCACCTTCAAACGATTCCCTTCATGAACGCATGAAGTGTCACGGTCCTCGGAGCTGCCGTCGTGAGGAACTGGCGATCCACTTTCATTCTTTGGCGCTTCTCCGAAGGGAACATTGGACTCTGGCACAACACACTCGGTCCGAATGCCGACGGCAGTTCCATTCTCGCCATCTGACCCCAATGCACCACGTGACGTTGTGAAATCATCGTCAACACCCTTGGGTGAATAGCTGGAGGCATCTTCCTGCTGCGAGAACATTTTCAATGGTGCCAATTTTGAAACATTTAATTCAAAGGAAACATATATATTCTTTTTTGGGACGATGCTGTGTGAAAAGATAAAAAGATATATTGTGCCCACATACATATTTATGAAGTTTATCAAACGATTCTGGATGTCTCCACAGAAACATGTTGAAGTGTATCTTAAAAACCATTGCGTACGTAATCTTAATTCACCGAGCAATACTCTGCAAATTAACCAGTGCGAAAAAATAAACAGCACTGGAAATTTTGGCAGGCATGTAGGGGAAAAAATTATGTCAATTAAATAAAGTTATAAAAAAAGGAAGTTTTATAGAAATAAGAAAAAATAACTAAAAATTAATTAAAGGGGTCAGCTCTATCCATGCGATAGTCCAGTAATGAAAGCACACAATGAAGCATGTTTAGAAAGATACAGAGGTAGTGAACAACATTATAACGGGGATGAAATTTATATTGCAAATACCCAGAAAGAAATCAAATATGCAGTTGTTTCAAATAAATAGCAAAAAAAAACCTTCAGAGAAGACAAAGTCATTCTCTACAGACTTAAATTAACTTAAATTGCCGGGAAAAACAGTTGGGCACTCATAGCAGCCAAGTATAAAAAAGGGATTAATTTTTTTTGCTTAAATTAAATGTATAAATAATATAATTACTTCGACACATACAACCACGCATGCAGATAAAAAAATAAGTGAACAAGAAAAAAATATCAGTGTAGCCAGTGTGAACACGATAAAATCCTTAAAACAATATTTTTTTCTTCTTCGACGGAGACTAATTTTTCATTCTGTGATTAAATTTCATCAAATGTATTTATGCTAACAGGAGGGCAACACATATTATTATCTTTATATTTATTGCTCCAACAAAACAGAAAAAAAATAATATTAATCATCTAATGACACTCGATGAAATGAATGAAAAACTAAGATTAGGCTTGGACTACTTGATTAAAGCAAAAAAATATATATCATTACTTTCAAGTGTATATACATGCGACAAATTCAACAATTCGCTGTAATTTTTACTCAAATATTAACATTAAGCAAGGGCTTTCGCAAGCACGCAGGTAAATAAAGACACTAGCAGAAATAGAAACGTCCTTAACCCAAACATATACGGTACGGATGGCCAAAACCAAGGAATAATCAGAACAGGGCATGTTCTAACGGACAACCAAAGTAAAGTTAAAAGTGGCCCAAATATTTCATCACGACACATGAAGCCATTCGCATTCACTAATGTCTCTTAATTATTAATACGAAACAGTTCAACTACAAAAATAAAAGATATTATCGCATTAAAACAAAGCCACATTGCGCACAAACTGAAGACTTACTCGCTATGGTCTACAGTGTATCTCAAATACCATCATATCTGAATGCTAAATACACTAACCTTGATCTGGACTTCTTCCTGGGTGAAATCGTCACTTTGAACGCGGCTCCGATACACATATTGATTCTCGATGCTCCTACTTTTGAAAATCCGGAACTCTGCTAACTTCGAAAGGCAGTTGAAACACACTAGCCATGGGTACGTCGGCTCCTTGACGACCTTGAAAACATGAAATTCACGTTATTAAACAACAAATCAAAAGATTCGGAAAGATATACTTGATAAAATCGATGTAATAAGAGTTCGCAATAGAAACACATTTCGCTGATAATCGATTACGTTTGAAAAAAAGTACATAATAGTCCTCTTTTGAAGTTACGGCGATGTTATTTCAATAATCTATACTTACTTTCAAGCTAAGAAGGTCCTCAATCGCTTCCGGTATCAAAAATTCCACTTTGCTGTTCTCCTCAAATATCTCAAATATACCGCCGTCAAAGCAAAGACAGAGTCGACAAAGTTTATACTTGGTCATCTTGAATAATCCCCAAAAATATTTAAAACGCAGAACGACAACAGCCTCTTATTTAATACTATCGATGAAGAGCCCACCACTTACTTACACAAGAGGCACGAAAGATAATTTTTCAAATAAACATGATGATATTATAATTTTAACCAGCGTTATAAATGCTCATTCATGAAACAAACAGTACTGTAATTATTATCTTGAAAACACTACTTCCCGCCTTCACAATGAGGATTCTTGAAATTCGATCCTCAAGAATTCTGAATACAACTCTTGCACGTATTTTTCAGTTCAATTATTCGTCGATAGTTCCAAAACCCTTCATCAGAGGGTAGTATTAGCTATGGGAGTTCAGAGCCTATATCGATATGATCGATGTATCGATAGTTACGTATCGAATGAGGTGTCGAACGGCCTTAACGAGATTTACATGTGAAGTGCTCCAAAACGAAGGTAAATACTTAGCGAATAATAATCAGTCCAGGTCAGTCATTTGTGAGGCCGGGAAGTAGTGTTTTCGAGATAGTAATTGCAGGACTCTTTGTTTAAAAAAAAGATCTCACGTAACTCTGGTTACAATTATAATAATGTCATATTTATTTGCAAATTTAGCAGCCCTGCCTCCGTGTAGTAAGTGGCTCTTTCGTCGATCGAGTTAAATAAATAGCCTGTTGTGGTACTGCGTTTTATATATTTAAATTAAATACTTTGGGGGGTTTTGTTCAAGATGACCAGAAAAAAGCTTTGTCGACTTTGTCTTTGCGTTGACGGAGGTATGTTCGACATTTTTGAGGAGAGCAGTAAAGTCGAATTTTTGTTACCGGAAGAGATTGACGACCTCATTAGCGTGAAAGTAAGTATATATTATTGAAATAACATCGCCAAAACTTCAAAATGGATCATTCGCGAAATGTGTTTCAAGTGCGAACTCTTATTACATCGATTTTATCAAGTATATCTCTTCGAATCTTTCTTTTTGTTGTTTAATAACATGAATGTTATGTTTTAAGGTCGTCAAGGATACGACGTACCCATGGCTAGTGTGTTTCAACTGCCTTTCGAAGTTAGCAGAGTTCCGGATTTTCAAAAGTAGAAGCATCGAGAATCAATATGTGTATCGGAACCGCGTTCAAAGTGACGATTTCACCCAGGAAGAAGTCCAGATCAAGGTTAGTTGCTTCAGTGTCCATAAAGTATGATAATTGAGATACACTTTAGACCGTAGCGAGATGTGCGTGCAAGGCGGCTTGTTTTTAATATGACAATATATTTTACTTTAGTATATCGAATGTTTCGTATTAACAATTAAGAGACATTACTGAAGGCGATGGACTTCACATGTCGTGATTAAATATTCAGAGCACTTTTAAGTTGACTTAGTGCGTAACAGTACATCATGCCAAATTACTCAATATTCAATTTTTTGCCAATCTTGGTTAATATATTTGGGTAAAGGGATTTTTTCTCTGCTAGTATCATTATATGCCTCAGTGTTTGTGAATTCCGTTGCCTAATGTTAATAATATTTGAGAGCAGATATATCGAAATGTTAAATTTATATGCACACTTGGAAATGATGATATATTTTCTTTGCATTAATGAATTCAAACCTAAATCTATTGTTGTTAACTCTTCTTTTAGTATCTAAAGTTGATCATTAAACGATTAGTATTACTATTTTGGTTTTTATTGGAGCAATACATATAACAATAACGAAAATTAGAATTATTGCACTCCTGTTAGCATACATAAATTTGATAAAACTTAATCATGGAGTGAAATTAGTCTCCCTTGAAGAAGAAAAAAAGTTTTTTTTGGGATTTCATCGCTTTTCACAGGGGCTATAAATATTATATCTTGTTCTATAAACTTTTATTTGTATATGTATGGTTGTAAGTGTCAAAGAAATTACATAATTTTGCATTTACTTGAGTGCAAAAAAATATTTAGTTTTTATACTTGGCTGCTGAGGGTTGCACAAATGTTTGTCACAGCAATTTAAGTTACTTAAGGTTGTACAAAATTGACTTTGTCTTCTCTAAAGATATTTTTCCCATTTATTTGAAATGGCTAAGTACAATATTCCTTTCTCGGTAATTGCGACATGAATTTAATCCCCATCATAATGTCATTCGTTACCTATATCACTGTATACCTCTACCATGTTTGATCACGTGCTTTCCTTGTTGAACTTTTGGATCACAATTTGGGGCTCCCTAATTTTTTTTTTTAATTTAGATAATGTTTTCCTTTTATATAACATTGTATAATTGCCCACGCTCACTGACCATGTGCAAGTCGTAATTAATTAGTCATAATCTTAAACTTTTAAAAGCCCTGAAAGACGAAAACACTTGGTTTTTCCACAGGAAAAATATTTTATTACTTTTTCATATAAATAAATTCTTAAATATTTTTCATGTGGAAAAACCAAGTGTTTTCATCTTTAATATAAATCGCTTCCACAAAGTAACACCTGAGAATAAACATATTTAAAAGCCCTGATTACCCGTACAGGTATTCTGAGAAAGGTGGCTGACTATCCCTAGCGTACGCTACATTTGGACAGTAGTATGTTCCATGGTTTTCATAACAGAATGGTTGTATTTTCACAGATATTTATTTGAACCTTCTGTATGGAATATTGCGATTGGTTCTATTAAAACAATGCCGTGTTCGCTACGAGATGGGGAAATTGGCTCGTACTGTGACAGCATGTAAAATATATGCGATGTGTGTCTCTGTACACGCAACTGCTTTTGATGGATTACCGCAAACTGTAAAAAGTGTAACTAACATTGTAGTAAGTGCTGCTGTTATTTATGTATCAATCATTTATTACAATTCCGAACAAGCAATCGTGGAAAAAAACATATCCTTCTTTCGAAAAAAAAAAGAATAAAATTTTCTGTTCTCTTTAATCTTAAAGCGATGACAATTTTTATCCATACATGTGGGTTATAAATTAAATCAGAGAGCATAGAAAGGTTTACGGAAACCATGCACAGAAGGAATGTTTTTTCTTTGGTCAATTTATCTCGAATGGTTTGCAAAATTTTAAAGATTTTCAAACTCGGTGCAAGGGTAGTTTTGTAAGTCCCGAATTAAATCGGGCAGTGAAGAAACTCCATTGAGTGAATTCAAAATTGGGCTTTTTAAAAGGTTAATTGCATGTTTATTGGAATTACCTAAAGGATGGTTTCTTAAGGTACATTTGAACATTTTTTGCCTGAGAATAGCCAGTATCATTTAATAAACTGAGAGCCCTGGACACATCCTTATCTATTCCTCGTGTTTATCTGAAAGAAAAGTATTTTATGAATAATAATAATAATTTATTGACCTTCAATTTTCCAAGGTAGGTCACGGTTCACAAGGCAAAATCATGCCACAGAGAATATAAAACATATATGTATATCCAATCAAGCATACCAATTACATATGCTAGAAATGCCTTATGTTTTAAAACATTCATCATCATTGAACAATTTGTTTACTGTATAATATGCTTTAGTTGGTTAGTTGCATGAAATTCAGAGATATCAGCTACTTTACGGATATCATCTGGAAGTTTATTATAAAACTTCTGGCCTGTGTGCATAATATTGATTTCTCAAAAACAGCATACTTGTGAGTCGATAGTTGTTATTTATTATCTTTTCTGGTGCCATAGTTACTTACACTCAGAAATTCAGAGTAAAATAAATGAAAGATGAAAATATCTTTGAAGTAAAGATGAAAATATATGAAAGAGAAATTCAGAGTAAAATACATGAACAGGAAAGTAAAATTCTCCTCAATCGTTAAGATTGAATGTTCTCAAAGCAGGAAGATGGTCCCAGCTGTTTACCCAGTGACGTCAAAGATGACGTCACAAAGTCACATGAGGCAGAGGGGTCAGATGGCGAAAAAGGAGCTGCCGTCGGCATTTGGACCGAGTGTGTTGTGTCAGAGTCCGTTGTTCCCGTCGGAGAAGCACCAAGGAATGAAATTGGATCTACAGTTCCTCACGACGGCAGCTCTGATGACCGCGTCAATTCATGTTTTCACGAAGGGAATGGTTTGAAGGTGAGGAGCACATGATAATTTCTTCTTCCACCTTCCAGGATTAGTCTCCCTTGTCTGTTAGCACCTTCAATTTGACCTTCTGGCCCTCCGTCTTCCTCTTCTCCTTCCTCAAGATGGCCTCCGTTCCGTGGATTACATTAGAATCATCTCTCTCGGCATCCTTATCACTCAGTCTTTGCCATTTGCCTTGTAATATACAGTACAAGTCCGCTATAGCGAATATGGTTTATAAGGAGGGTATCACCATAGTGAGTGGTCGTTTTGCTTTGGTTTGTACACGTGTTAAAACATAGGGGGTTCCACCGGTTATTACCAGTGGTCTCAACTGCCATATCGCTATAGCGAGTAGATTTTGTCCTAGTTGGTGTTCGGGTTGCATACATCTCAGGATTGGATCGTTCATTACATTGTCATGCCTCGTGAATGTGCAGGAAAAGTCCATTTGTCTGTGTTGACCTTAGCAGGACGGCCAATCTCTCAACCCTCCTCCTATTTATGGAATTGTAATTGTTAACCGTAGGCCTTATCTATGGTTGTTCATGAAATGTAGCCAAATATAATACCGATGCATAACATACATTAGTTATGAGTGGATGACTTTTGGTTACAATATTTCAAAATTTTTTTCATGAAACAATCTGTTTTCAATGCATTTGCGGATGGATCGATACAACTATTTCATGGCTCATTTTCCCCCACTTTTGGTGCCGTTATAAATGCGGAAAGAAGTGAATTTGAATGACCGTCAGCTGTAACGAGTGTACATTATAACAAGAGATTTTTTGTCATTTATCAGCTCCCGTTAGAGCGGACTTCTACTGTATTTTTTACATTTTTAAGACATTCTACTGTCAGTACAATGCATTGAGTGCCTCTGGAATTTTCCATGTGTCTATCTTCTCTGGTCTTATCTGCTTTTTTTTACAGCCTTTTTACTGATTGAAGGGATATCCGTCCTTGAATAAAGATACACACTGCTATTGCACTACTACACGCTGCTGGTATCGCTGCTTTACTGGTCCTATTGATGAAAATATCTGTCCTGTGTATTGACAGTGGGAGCCCGCTATAACGAGGGCAGATAAAGGGCAAAAAATCTCTCGTCACAACTCACACTCAATATATAGCTGGTGGTCATTTAAATTCACCTCTTTCGGAATTTATAACGACACGAAAAGTGGGCAAAAATGTAGCAATGAAGTAGTTGTAATAATCCGTCCGTAAATGCATTGAAAATAGATGGTTTCATCAGAAAGTTTTTAAAATATGTCACAAAAAAATCACTCACGCGTAACTAATGTACTTCACGCATTGGTAGTATCTTTGACAACGTTTTTTGAACAATCTTAGATAAGGTATGGCCTGCGATTAACAATTACGATTCCATAAATAAGAGGAGGGTCGAGAGATTGGCCATCCTGCTAAGGTCAGCACAGACAAATGGACTTTTACTGCATTGTTTACAAGTCTAGCTCTCCGTCCCATATGTTCTTTTATTCTGATTGATCGGCTATGAGGACGAAATAGAACCAGGAAATGACAGACTGGAGCACAGACTCCAAGATAAGTTGTTCAGTCATTCCCCAGAAAAGTCTGTGGCATAAAATCACAAATTCTTCTCTCGTAGTCTTCATTACAATGTAGATTCGCGAGGCATGACAATGTAATGAGTCTTCTGAATCCAGCCAGTTGTGAAACCCAAACAGAAACCATGGCAAAATCGATTCACTATAGTGATAGAGTGGACTTCTACTGCACTTATGATACAATATGGGAAGAAGTGATCTTCGGATACAATTTTATCCAGAGCGTTGTTCTAACTCAAATTTGTATAAAACTATGCAACCAATCAGCAATTAGTGTAAAATATACATATTACCTACATATCTCTTTTAAAAAGTTTATTGTTTATAAATAATAATTACTCTTCTGTCAATGGCCTCTCCAATTCTGATTGTACTAGTTTGTAACTTTGATGGATATCTCATCATCATGTTGTATACATAACTGGGTCAAATTGTGAATATTTTTCAAATCACATTCTATAATTTTGAGGAATTCATTGTAAATTGATGCTGCAAATAACTTCATTAGAATTATATGTATTTTGTTCACTTGTAATGTTTGATTTGCCCTGTGAAGTAGGCCATCGTTTTATTACCGGGTGTAATTGAACTCAAACTTATTGTCAACCGGGAAAAAGAATAAAAGTATTGTGAGTTTTGTTTCAAGATTAATTCTCCAAATTTTTTCCAGAGTGAAAATGGGGATTCCAGCTGTGCTCCTCGTGATGTTGGCAGTTTTTATTGCATATGCCGATGAAGGAGAGTGTAACGTCGATGACAACGTGCTGACGAAGGTGGCAGCAGGATTGCAGAACGAATCATGTGTTGTATCCGATCTGAAATAGGAATGTGACCTCCTGACCTCTGAAGATAGCAGAACCAATCCCCTTGGGGCAAGCAATGTCGACGGGACTGTGATTGCAGTGAGTACCTGTTTAGTTTTAGATGTAATTATCTTTAAGTTTATCCTCTCCAGAGATATATATGTTTATTATCATTATGATTTATATTTGGAGGACGGTCATTATCATGTCACATGAGTTACATTCAGAGGAAAATGAGCATTTGCTAGGTATATACATTATGATCACATAAAGGAGAGGTAAGTGCTCATTTTCACTTTGTTTTATCTTTGTTGGAAGGTTAGGATGATGCCGCTTGGTGTGAGGATTGACGTAATTATGTTTCATTCAAGTTTGAAGCCCAAGTCTGAAGTTCATATCTCAATATTTTCATGACAGAATAAAATTTCTCAATTTACCATTACTTTACATTTTCATAAAGATGTAGCTCTCTCTTTGTGTCAAACTTGGGCCATTTTATTGTCCTATGCATTTATTTCGTTGGTAAGATAAGATATCTATTTGTCCAGCTAATTTGTGCATAAAACATGCACATATAGGACAAGTCAAAAAATACATGTGTATAAATATACACAAATCACAGTTTGGTCAGGAGGATTTCATCCACAGGATGGAATTGATTGCAAAGTGATATTTTAAAGAGTTTACATTTGAAATTAGGCACATTTTTCAGATTTTGTAACTCCTTTGGAAGCGTGTATTAGTATATATTAGTATAAAGTAATTATTTTTGGGGGTGTTAATCTATTTCCTGCTCAGTCTCTTTCTGGTTTATTTTAAGGTCTTAATAATGAATAATTCTTCTGGACTTCATCAATAGTAGCGAGGATGTTGCTGCAGCTTGTCCACCGCTAGTTGGCATAATGTGCCATTTCTTTTAAATGATTTCAACGTGTTCTATTATAACCACCTTTTGATATATTACTTACCAGGAGTATCCCTTCTCAAATTGAAGCTCTTAAAGCCTCATACCACCTGACTCACA
>WURS02030440.1:0-11628 GCA_011762765.2 Rhinocypha anisoptera | reverse complement strand
TCACAAGTGTTTTTACTTACCCTACTTCATTATGGATAGGTTCCACGTAGTGAAGCCTGAAAGCGTTACATTTGTTAGCATGATTACTTGGCAAAATAACTTTCAGTCAAACTACAGGGGACTCAGTAAAGGTTATTCTTTGATTTATATTCGGAATGTTTGAACTTTAGTCGACTTATTGCTTAGTAGAGCCAGTTCTTTATTCTATTAAAAAAGGTAATTCATTAGGGCGATAATTTCAAAATTCAAATTTATTTGTTCAATAATTTTTAAACATAAATATCAGCTCACATATTTTATCGTAGAATTTGTACGCCTTTCTTATATTTCAATCACTGCGAAACACAATCGTTTATTTTATCGATTTGATTAAGATTAAAAGGAGTAACCACGAGGATTTAAACTAAAACATTTAACATTGAATTAAAAATATAATATTGCAAGACTGACGATAGTTTCCAGCAGAAAATTTCGAATTCTAATTACGCCTTTCGGACAAGCAGACCACTTGCAAACAAACACAAGGAGTGATAAGATTGAATACGCCAGGAAAAAACTAGACAGCCGTCTGCTGAAACCACCATAGATTAAGCATTCAAATTTATCCAGCTCAATATTATTCGGAAGTTTACCCTCTTCAGGTCAATACGTTGTGCGGCCAACTCCTGAGTGATGAATTACAATTTCTCTTTCACTTTTCGAACGTTCGCGGCTTTCCAGGTAGAATTCACGAAAACGATAGTGAATCGGAAAGAGAATATTAACATGCTTGATTGTACCTAGAGAAGGGTTTCCGAAAGGACAAATGATTAATGTTATCGACTTCAGAAATAAATTTTTCTCGTTGTAGGGAGAGATCAAAGCCGTCTTTTTCTAGTCCCTGAATCATCCTATCGAATCCGATTGTCTCTAGTAGATCGAGGAACGCATTATGAGACTCGGGGAGACTAATGCCCACAGACCACCTCACCACTTCCGAGTCCTTACGGGAGTGAACTCAAAACCCGTGAATACCACGCCCCCTCCACGGCAGGGCAACAAATTCCCTCCATCACCCCTACCGTGAGTCGAAGTGCCTCGAGCGAGTATTTTCCTTGGATGCGGTAGGGCTCGCTCTATTTGTCAATGAATGGAAGGGGATATGTCTATTAAGTTTTATTTCGTTGTTTTTCAGGTATGTCTCTTGAACGAAATATTTATCTTCTCAAGGCTTAATTTTTATCGATGTAAATATAAAAAAATTTATTTTAATATTTCTATTAATAATAAATTATTTTAAGCATTGCAATATTCTTGAATAATATGTTTTAATTTTTCTGGAAACCTACGTTTACGGAATGCAATGCAAGCAAGCACTGCAATGCCGTGTGTCAGCTGGTGAGTGACCCATCACCAGGCATGCATTCCCACTTGCATACATATACCAGATGCAATTCAAATTTAGAGAAACCAATTAAAAGTAAAAGTTTCAAAATATTAATTGTGAAAGAAAATATAGGTAATGTGGGAAAAAATCAATTAACATTAATGAAAAACATGCAAGACAATATACATATTACACTAGCTACCCTATTATCTCCTAGTCTGTGATCATATTTATTTTGATCTCTAATTGTACAAGGAAAAAATGACATTTTATGCCTATCTGTTTGACGGTCTATCTCCCTGATTTTATGTACGTGATCTGAATTACCGAAGTATGTCGGGGCATGTAATATATTTTTGACTTCTTCACTGAAGTAATCTTCCTGATATCTGCATAATAGATTTAATCTCTACTTCAACCTACGCTCAGTGGTTCCCAACCAATTTCTCCAATAAGCTTGTTACAATGGCACGTTGCTCTTAGCAACCTTTCACGAATGCATCTGCTCTACGCTCCACTAGATCTACGATCAATGAAAAGCACGAAATCTATCCGAAAACATCCCTCAATCTCTAAATTAATTTTCCAGTTTATAGATTACCATAAGACATTTTAACTAGCATCCGACCGGTCACTAACCAATGAACTCTTTTTTTTAGTAATAGGCCTCGCCTCCGTAATTTTTTAAGGGGAAAAATCTGAGGGTTTTTTGCTGCGTGTGCAGCCAAACATTTTAATGCGAGCGAAATGTTGATGTCCTTCCGAAATCGTTGGACCTTTTAAATCTGTAGAGTTGAAATTCCATTTTTTGCGGTATTTTAATAAAATTCGGTGCCATTATATTAAATGAAACTTCTATAGACGCCGTTAGTGGCAGGAAATGTGTAGTGAAGAATTAAATGACTAATTGTAAAATAACCTTTAACAGCAGTAATATTTGCTGGCGTAATATGGCGGAAGTTATCCATTACGGAAAGGAAAATCTGTTGGTGAACTCCACAAATTTTTAATGTGACGACCTAGGTTTCGACACGTGCCATCATCAGGTCATCCCCTGATGATGACACAACGTGTCGAAACCTAGGTTGTCACATGAAAAAATTTTGGAGTTCACCAAGTGATTTTCATTTCCATAAACCATAAGTGTAACACTGATGACTGACTGAGTGAATAGTTGAAACTGCAACCCATTGGTTGCTATATGACAGAATAGTGATAGCATTATGACTATATATCAGTTTGGAAAATAATTCAGAAATACAATCGGCCTGAGGGTTATAATTATCAGGTCTTCCTAGCATCAACAAAGATTACTCTGAGTTCAAGATTTCAAGGTCATTGTCTTATTACAAGTTAAGTCCTAATTTAACCTACCAGATCGACCGTCTGCATGATAATCAGTGGTGGAAAAGAACAATTTATAATTCAAAAGAGGTATTTAAACTTGGTCTTAAGGAGTCGAAGAACCCGGGAATTAGGTGGTGCATTTGGTGAGTAGTTCAAAAGGCGTAGCGTTTAATAACAAATACGATACATCGGAAAAATCACGGTTTATCAACATTAGAGAAAATTGTAAAATCATTGTTGACGCTTTACATATGAAAACTTCAAATCCTGCAAAGAGTAACTGCTATAAAATCCATCTTTAGAAAGGAACAGCGCGCAGATGTTGATTTTTTCTATATCCCGTCTACGGAAAAATACTCGATCTTTTCAATCCTACAAGCATTTCTCCCTGTGTATTTATATTGTAATGTCCCTTTTCCGGTATTTTCCACTTTGATGCCCCGAAAAAAAAAGGCCCTCCTAGACCACTGTGTTGGTTTCCGTCCCCAAATAAAAGCCTATAATTTGGTGGCAAAAGAGGAAAGTTCGACCGAGTATTAAATAACCAGGATCGATTTTATTAGCTGACTCAATACGGCTTCCTTCAGTGAACTTCACAAAAACCGCTAAATATTTTCACCATCTTACATGTTTCTCTTTTGGACGATATGATTTTAAAGTATACAGAAAGGTAAATATTATACGAGCACAAAAAATGACAATATATTTTTCTCACGGGCATGATCTTGTACCCTACCCATCCTCCGAAGAATGTCGGAGTCTAAAAGAAAAATCTTTGCGTGGAATCATTTTTCTTACTGGAAGAATAAAACAATGACTCTGATTGAAATACAGAAAAGCTTTTATTAACTTCTAGTTTCTCTGTAGCATTTTCAAGTGGAACTTTTTCTGAGGTGGACAGCAGAGTCATTTTATTCTTCCAAAATTGATCGTTTCCACGATTTTAGTCCTTGACAATCATTTATATCATTTTTCACAGTGAAAATAAAGGACAGCAGTTAGCAACGAGTAAAAGACATGCTCACAGTTTTTGCATGCTACTGTCTAGTTGAAAGAAATTCTGACATCCTTAACCGTATCTAAAAAAACATATTAAACAAATAATATCATAAATACATTGTGTCAAATGACTAATTCAGATAATCAGATTTTAGCATGATAAAAATGTTAATAAATTTAAACGCAAAATATCTGCGGGGTTTTAATCAACAAAACCAGTTTATCGATATTAGGGAAGGTCCGAATTTTATAATAAACACATTATTATCTTTAGATTACGATTATTATAATAATACTCTAAAAATAAACTATTTAAAAGTGACACATAAAGAAAAACACTTAATTCTTCACGTTTACGAGGATAACATTACTTTAATTTATATTATAAACGCATACTAGTAGAATAAGTTTTAAATATTAACTGTAAAGTCTAAATTTCATTTCATAGATGAGAACATTCGTGAAGAAAGACATTTAGGCAAGAGACAGATTGATTAGAATTTGTTTCTTTTTCATATATACTATTTTGTTGATCCCTTTGCTACTTGGAAACAGGTATCCAGCCTCTCTTATTCCCTTGAGAAAACTATCAGGAATACATGATTCTCTCAGTAGCAATTTCAAATTTTCTCTAATTTGCAATAGTTTCCAACTTGCATGTCGTATTTTTGTGAGTTATTTAGGAATAACGCCACTAGCGAGAGAAAAGTAGTCGGCAGAAAGGAGCCACCAGACCTTAGCTTTTTCAAAGTTATTTACTAATGTTGTTACCTCTGTTGTCGGCAAAGGCACCTACGACGAAGACTATGTCGGAGAGGATTCCTGAGGGAGACGGTGCATGAATAATTCATCCGTCTCCCTTTTTTTACCACTGCAGTTTATTTAAGCAGCTCTTAATATTCCGAGAAAAAAATAAAACTCATAAAACTCTCGCGGAAAGTGGAAAGAAAGCCTTCTTATCTCCCGCGCTTTCCTCATAAAAATTGCAAGAGTTACCTGCATAAAGGATTTCACTTCTTAAACGATGGGTTATAACTACACTATAACCACAGAAGTACAAAGGATTTCCAAGCCTTTACATAATTCCTAAGGAAGAATGACATAAACAGAAAATTAAATGTAGTTTAATGTGCATAAGTTGAAACTTAATATTCCTTTCGCTCCTCTATTGCCATTATAAAGTTTGATCGCATATTAATGTAGAAAAACCTGCACCTGTAAAATTTGACACAATATAACGGAAAAAATGTGATTAATACTCCATTTTACGCGTTGATACATCACCTCATAGAGAAACAGAAGTAATTCAACACAAATAAGTATTTCGTTATAAATAAAAAGCGAAAGCGTTATTTCTCGTTAAAGAGGGAAGCGTCACGACGGGAAGGAAAAGGAATTTTTAGAGGGAGATCATTGAAGAAGTAAATTACTAAGGAAAATTTCTAAGGTAGTGAACTTCAATTGAAAAGTGGAAGATATGAGAATAATAAAAACAGCAAGAAAACAAACGGAATAAATATTCACTTTCTGCAATGTGTTTGATATTGATCGTTCAAAGACTAGGCGGCCGTCTTGTGGGATTTAAAATTATTCTATAAATACGAAGGAACACATACGAAACACATGAAGAAATTAACTAAACCCAGAAATAAAATTCTTAGATACATCCAATCATTCCCATAATGTAAATATTTTTTCTCTCCCTCTCCGCCGACATCGCCTTGTATAATTCCCAGTGTTGTTCGTTACCAAATATATTTTCCCTCATAATTTTTCATGGGCACCTGTGTGAATGTCCTATTACACATTAAAAAAGTATCTGCCGGCTAAGGTCGAGGCGGGGTAACGTCCTCGCCTACCAATCCGGTGGTCGCGGGATCGAATACAGATCACGGTGGATTTTTCATCCTCCGATTTTAGGGCATGAACGTTTTTGTGTTTTGTCCTCGTTGTTGGTCACCGTGTAATTGGCTCAGTGCTGTCCGTGGGTAATTGGATGATATTGTTAGGTTAAATAAAATTGGGGTGCGTGTGAATGCAAATTATTCCTATTGATTACGGCTCGCAGATATATTACTCTCATAGATGCATCTTTTGCCTCCTCCTCAATTAAATAAACTATTTATAACTCAAGTAGAACTTTTGTAGTAACTTGCAGTTTTAAATTCGAATAAACAATTATTTCTTAAATATAAGAAATATTTTTTATTCTTTGCTCCAATGCAATGACGAAGTCATTTGGTCTCTTCTAAAATGTGTTTTCCACGGGAGAAAATCTTTCTCTTTAAGTCATAATGGTAAGATATCAGAAGAACAGTCTTACCGTCACTAAAGATACGTGCAACAGACTTTCTTTAAAATCTGTGATGAACCGTCAACACTGAATTTCCTACTCACTGCGCTCTGCGAAGGGAAAAAACAGAAAAGGACTCTCAAAGGGTCAATGAGAACTCAATATGATTGGCACAATCGAGAATAAGGTTGAGTTTTACTTTTTTTAGTTGAGTTTAGAGAGTTTTTTAGTTGAAATTATTCTTTGTAGGGTATAAAGGGGTATGAGTTAAAAATTATGGTAGATTAAATAGCATTCATTTTTCCTCATGTTTGGAAGTTCTGAACAAAATTTTTCTATGAAACGCACCTTAATGCAATATTTGTTATTTACCTAACTTGGACAAAAAATTGGCAAAATCATTCATGAATGGCAATATAAAATAGTGTTTTAGTCAAAAGAATAATATGATGATAATAATTATATAATGGATATTTTTATTTCGGGTTTTTTTTTCGGTGGCCTTTCAGTACCGCTTTAAGTCGAAGCCCGATGTGGGACTCGATCCCGCGACTGCCGTACATATAAAAGTGCGAGCAAGGATGCTAACCCAACATTCTAAGGCAGTCCATTCATACTCGCCCCTCGATGACCATATGGCCATCGAAAATATTGCCAGAACCTATTTCCTGCTATGAAAGAATACCTCTAACCTACTCTCGGAATTCCGAATACGTCGAACCTGTTCTAAAATTTTCATCAGCTTCCTTCAATTGACCAAAGACTATATCGCAATGAAAATGGAAAGAATTTATGAAATTCTTTAGCTTCTCTCTCTTTTTCTATCTCTCTCAATATTTGCGTCTTTCTCCGCAATAGATTAAATAAGAAACTGAAAAATCCGGTGTAATAGCATAACCACTCACCATCTTCGACACTATTCCAATCTTTCCCAACTACAATGTAACATAAACCAAAATTTATGTCAGTTTATCTTTACATGAATGTAGATCAAAGTGTATTTTCGCCCGATTTAGTCTGCTATGACAACGCAGCGGAGGATTTTATACACAAGGAAGGCACCAAATATGAAAATATTTTTAAGAGATAGGACAATAAGTTAAGGGGGAACTTGGAGATCTCAATAATGGAATTCCGGACATGAGTTTATTACATGAATTTAGATAAAAGGCGTTAGTGAATACCACCGTTGTAAATTGACTGATATCGTTACTTTATTTACTTATTTCGAATTGAGAATTCTTTCAGGCCATCGGAAATTCGTGTAGAAAGAATAGGTTATCCACTGAATTATTATGTAATCCATATCCTTTTAAAATGTAAAATACAATTTAACGATTTTTTTCTGTCATCAATTTACTCAATCTGTAACAAGTAATTTAGCTACGAATTTGCCTATCATAGTAATTTGTTACTTGTATGATAACAATTATATTAATTTATAAATGCACAACTGCATAATAAATCCAGGAGAACAACATTTTTCCAATCAATTCTTTTAATGTGTGCTGAAGGCGGTAATAAGAGGGGATGTGAAATATTAGTAAATAAGTTATTTTATATTGTAAAAAGTACGATACAACCTGTTTTTCAGACCATCTCTCATCCAGGCAATGTTATTGAAGGTCACCAGAATTTCCTTTCAGTAGGTGTCAAATCAAACTATAGTTCACGATGAACAAACAAATGTCACCGATGTTCAAATGCAGTGAATCACAGTTTTGTGCTGTTTAACCGTACAGCGGGCCCAATGCTTATCTGAGTATATCGTAAAGTGGACGTCATTCACACTCATTGCCGGCATCATACTGCTGACGATCCATGTGTCGGTTTATAGAGGCATGTAAATGTGTATCTCATATTTATTGACAAACTATGAGGGAAAATAAGTCAGTTGATAATTAATATGATATTGCTAAAGAACAAAACCGGTCGTGTTTTAATAAAGTCCTGTGAAATCTGCAAAGTTTGTTTCCTATAATTGTGCAGTTTCATATAATTAAGCCTGAAACCATAGAATTCAATATGATATTCACAGAATATTTAATAACTGATGTACAACATCGTAATTTAAGTTTTCAATATTAAAGTAATCACCGATCACCTCGATAAAGTACATCACGCTAATGGTGTACTTATTGCAAAGTGGTGTTCTACTCTATTATTAAAATAAATTAATTTTTTGCAATTCTTAGACTTGCGAGATATATTGCCTGTCAACAGACTGCAGACCAATGGCTTGCGACCCGTGGATCGGTTGAAGCTTAGAGAGTGGGTGGGGGATGGATGGGGATTATTGATAAAGGGTCGTTCGCCTACTGCGCATCTTGTTATTCACGACTCAAGTGTTACCCCGTCCCCCATCTCAACACACCCTGGAGAGGGACTACACCCCTCTCTATTGAACTCAGTCCACTCCCTGTTTCGAAGTATTATATGCTTAGATTTTCCGGTAATCTCAATACACATCGTCGCTTATCTCCCTGTCCCGAGCATCGTTCTGGGAAATTGATCCACTAGAAGGAAAGGGAACATGGGTATACTGGGTAAATGTAAAATAAGTTGCATCAATAATTTTTTAGTGAACTTGGCAATTCATCTTTGGCAGTCAGATGGTAAGTTTTTTTATTTCCTACTGAGTATACATTTTTCCCGTAAAATCATATTCACCCTTTCTGCTTTCATTTCATGCTCTTACAACATTTGTTTTATCAAAATATTCAACGCAAATGTTTGTTTTCTTGTATAATTATTTTGTTTGACTATGGATTCTGTTAATTTTTTTATTACAGCACACGAGAAACATTCGTAGTTTCGTAGAATAATATAGATTCAGAAGAACAGGTTATTCCATCACTATTCTATCTATTTTTATTACCCATATATACGATATATATACGTATTTTATTTCTATTTATTATTATATGTTATTATATCGGGAGAGAATAGGAAGTTTAAGATGCAAGTTTAGAGAATTTAGATTCCGATTATCGGATTTTGAAATAGTAATGAAACTTGAATAAGAATGTTGGAGGACACACCTAATTAAAACGTCCTAAGAGAATTATAATAACTTGATATAATAATACTTTTATATTAACTTTGTTAAGTGAAAAAGTGTTATTTTATCAATTATTTAATTATGACAAACTTCCATACAATCACATGAATCCACCGAATTTAAGGTTAAGAAAGAGGCGGATAAGTAGAATAATTAGAACAGAGTGTATTTTCGGAGGCGCATTGAATGATAGTGAAGAGAAGGCGAAGGAGATGACGAAGATGAAAGGGAATGTCGGAAGAATTGCAGAAGGCAGACAACTCTGAAATCCAAAGAGAAAAGAAGAGATAGCAGGCGATACTATCGGAGATCCAGAATCTGAACCTCCAAAGGTGGAATAATTTTCAATATGATTATTAATATCAAAGATCACAGCTTTAAACGATAAGATTGTTTTTACCTGGCAATTATGCCTACGGCCAGATAAAATTACACGTCAGCAAATTAATGCGGACCAGTTACTTTCGCTGTGAAACACATGACCTCGCGGGAAGAACTCTTATCCAGGAAATAGATGCGGGTGCCTGCAGGCACGCACCGGGATAAGAACCCTGGACCTGAGTTCAGTCACTCACAGTCAGCTAACCGTCTGAGCCAAAAATGCTCCCGCTTAAGCTTTTCATGCATTTTGCATGAGTCTGAACGTATTTATAGTGATAAAACGTCGTTCTGCATTTATTAATACAATTATACTCTAGTTGAATGTATTCCTCTACCTCTTCAAAAACTGTTTTCTTCTTTCAGGATAGATAAAACTGTATCGGCACATCCAAAGGGTACCTACACATGGGAAAGAGAAGGACAGACTGAGAAATAATTTTGGAATTCCATTGTGTCCAAAAGATACCCACCCTTTACCGTCCTTCCCTTCTAACCTATTTTTCGAAAGCCTGGAAAACAATTCCCGGGAATGGCCTTTCCTACGCAACCAAGTCACGTCTCTAACTGATTTGATTTGAATAGATTTTATTAATTACAGGTTCAAGTGTAATACCTTTAGAAAAAATACAATATTGAGAAAAAATCACTGCTCGGACATAAAGGAACCGAAAATACAGGAAATTAAGGAGAAAAGAAAAATAATGGTAAAATATAAATCCATGCCAGAACTCAGAAATACACAACTTACGTTCAACCTTCTTGCTGTTGAAGTAAGCATTCATAGAGTTTATTTTTAAAACAGACGATTGAATGAAGAATAATCAAAGAAGTTGACAAATATTTCGAAATTACGCCGACAAACGTGAGAGGGGTGAAGGATCTTTTTTTATTACGGGCCTTTACAACCTAGTCACAGTGAATATAGGATAGTACTACCGAAATTTTCCACAGACAATAATATTTCCATATACGATTCTAAGGTAGAATGCCCTTTGCGGCGAATAAAGTGAGTCGCTTAAAAAACCTTTCCCATGGCAGGAATGCGGCTCAAAATAAAGCTGTTGTACGAGGAAGCTCATCATCACCTCGAGCTTTCCTCCCTCCAGTAAATTATAATCGTATGTTTACAAGTTATTTGACAGTTGAAATCAGAGGTCATGGCATCCCAGAGGGTATATCGCTTGCCTACTGAACGGAAAACCTGAGTTTGAACCCTGGTGACATCTCTGAATACCTCTGACAAAGAAAAGCTATTTTCTACGTGCTAGATTTTTGCGAAAAACATCAGATGTCACAGGGGAAGAAACTAGGTCCCCCACAATGGCGTGTGAATTTTTACAATTTTTTACAAAAATTTTACATTTTACTTAGTAAAAAACTCGTTACAATAAGGAGTACTATGGCAATCTGGAACAGTTCTTCGATAAAAAGCCGCCAAGAAGAAGTGAAACTGGCCCGACTTAGCATAAGTAACACGAGACACACACACGTATTACTATTCCGAATAGAAGAGCTCTCACTGTTTGCGTCATGCAAAAACAATTGAAATTCAAAAAAACCATAAAAGAGTTAGTCCAGTCAATCAAGTCATATGTTATCAAGAGATAAGTTTTTTCTTAAGTTATTTTATGTCGAAATTCACTTTCTATAACGAACGAATGCACATGCGCCGCGCCCCCAACATCGCCCCACTATCGCGCTAAAGCGAGAACTTAAATTTTTGTGCTTGTAATATACTGCTTTTTAATATCTTTAGGCTTTTTAATGTCAATTAATTATATATGCAGTAAAACATCAACTATTTTTTTAACAAAATGGCACATATTTCATTCTTTAATGTTACCAATTGCGAGTACAGGGAATATATGAAAAAAACTTTATCATGGCTCCTGTTGCACTAATTACAATTTTATTGTTTTTAAAAGTGCATTTTAAAGTATTAATTTCAAATAAGTGACCCAGTAAATTTAAATAGTTGTTCCATTTGTTTACTAGAAAAAAAGCATGAATTTTAAATTTTTCTTTCATCATCATCATCAGTAATTCAATCCGAACATTGGTTGACTGCGGCCCTCCATCCTTTCCTATCTAGTGCTAGCTCTCTTACTTCTTGGTAGGTCTTACTTCTAACGTCTCTAACAATTTCCTTATATATTTGTCCGTCGGCCTTCCTTGAGGGGC
>WURS02030439.1:0-26966 GCA_011762765.2 Rhinocypha anisoptera | reverse complement strand
ACTTGAAATTCTCCAGTACGATTTCTTGTTATTGATGGCCTTTCTCCTGTGTTTCGAAAACTAGCTTGGGCAAACTTGCTTTAACGTTAGCTGTGGATTTGCATAAAATATTGTCTGTTGGCGAGTAGCGGAGATGTTGGTCGGGTAATATTTCAGTGGTTGAGTGCGTCCAACAGACCTAATTGGAGTTGGAGGGAGTGTGGAGACACCCAAGAGACTTGTCACTTGCAGCCCGAAGCCATCGATGGCCCCGGCTATTTGTTTTGTCACCCTCACACGCGTCTTCACTCACCATGCTTGTTATTCCATGGCACACGTTTGTGTTCATGTTGTTGCTGTTTAAAATTTATAAATTCAACGCAATCTTTCTAGATCCAAAGCGGGAGATTTTGTCATTATCGTAAATGTTGGAAGGATGGCAATTTGTGTCATCTACTCCTCGCCTTAGTCCTCATCTGTGTTGAGAGTTAGCATCCTGAAACGCAAAGATATCAGTTTAATGATTCTTTTTTTATCAAACTTTATTATATAACTTTTTGTAAAAATATATAATTTGTTACAGAAAATCCGGCTAGTTTATAAACTCTAAATTTCTACTGTTGTTTTGATATGATAGAAAAAAATGTGAGTAGAAATTAAGATTGCTTTATCAGAAAAGTAGGTTTGATATGATACAATCGAGCTGCAAAGTATTTTTATGTTTTATGGTAATGTACAGTATGCTTGGTTAGGGTGAGCGAATGAAGTCTAAAACGATACCCGTGCCCTGGTGATTTGAAGTGACCGATTGCTGGCTTGCGTCTCTGACCGATCGGTAGGCCCAATGATGGCCATGGCGGCATTGATGATGAATTGCGCCCGATGTGTCAGTCGCCTGGGTAATGGATCGCAAAAGACGAGAACAGATCATTTGCAGTGAATTGGCTGCCAGTGAGTGTAGCTCGCCTTGCTGTGCAAAGTCCAGTTATTACCCAGATCAATAGCCGATCTTAGACACCAGTTTATATGGCATTGCATTACACCAAACAGAGTCTGGAAACAATGCTCCCAGTTGGGATGGGGCACTATTACGCCCAAGCTGAGTTGGTGACGACAATCCAAAACAATTAGCAGGAAGGTCTTCACAGGCCACCGACCAATCGATGTCGGCACAGACCACTGGGTGTTGACACAAGAACATCATCTATTGCCGTGCAGGATTAGTGCTGAATGTCTCGCGAGACAGATTATACTGCCATCACTGCCAAGTTAGTTATAGTGATCTCAAAGTGCTTTACTCTTACTCAATACTGCACACTCTAATCAATTTAGCCAACATAATTTAGGTAAAAATTAGTTTCTTACATTAGCTGGAAGAATGTCTGAATTGAATCGACACTATCGTACTATGCAGTTTGTATTTGCATTTTTACATACTCTATCTCACACTCATCCCCCATCTCTCTATCTTCCTTTTCTTATTGTCATTTGGCAAGTTGATCTAGTCCAGATGGAAATATGCAACAGACAAAGAAATTGCTAGTCAATTGCACTTAGTGCAAGGAGAAGAAATATATTGTTTTTATTGCATTTTAGTTAATAATTAGGCGCATGTGGAGTAAGTGGCAACACTATTGTGATTTTTTCAACTCTTTAGTTCAATCGACACGTTTCTTGGATGTGTTCTTTACTGTGACTTTCAAATTGCACTGTGACTCTATTCCAAGTATGTTAAATTAATCGAATGGAAATCTGTTTGACAGCGACAGGCTCGAGCAATGGTCAGTTGGTTGGCTCCGAGGTGGCGAGTCTACCGCGAGGAGGCGAAGAGGTGCTGATCAATGGAGGTGGACACCGTGCCCGCTCGGGTCGAGTCTCGTCGGGTGGCTCGGCACGTCACCACCAACCTGCCAAACATCACCACCACCTCTACACCTCGAGCAGCATAGATTTGGCCGTGACCGAGTCTGCTGCAAAGTCCAAAATGGACTACACCGACTCTACGGTGAGTACTGCGCGCCCACTTGCCTCCAGACACTACCTGCCCTTACACACTCTACATGCCCACACAAATAAGTGTTTCATATGCAAATTACTTCTCTGCCCCTTCGCTTTGTTGCATTCGTTGTTTTTGTGTTCATTTCATGACTTTCTTTCGCTTTACAATGAATCTATATATGAAGATATGGACTCTATAAAATGAAGTCATGAAGAAAGTACCTCAGAATGAAGATATATCAGAATAATATAAACTTACAAAAATAAATTAGACTGATGGAGTTTGAGGAGAAAATACATTGGGTATATTAATCACTAATCATTTTGAGTTTTAACACTTTCGAGAACAAATTCCACTTTAGTATGAATTCTCCAAATGTTTAGATTGAGCCAAATCAATTTTTACAAAAAAATCACAAAACGGCAAAATTATAAGCATTTTAAGTTGTCATCGTCTGCGGTTCCGAAAGGATTAATGGTATTTTTATTGGACACATTTTTTGAAATTCAAAATAAAACTACTTTTTGTTTTAAGTTACATTAAAAACAATTTAGAGTAGCTTAATTTAACTTTAAATTTTAAGCCTTAAATGATAGCTTTATGATAATGCTTCTTCTTAAGTGAGTCACACAAAACTGGTTTGTTCAATCTATTTATTGCTGTTTAATATAACTACTTTAGTAAAGAATACTGTTACAAGAAAGAATTCGTTTAAATTTTTGGAATTTTCTCAATGTATATTCATGTGTTAACTAATTAATTTATAAGTTGATTTATGCTTTCATTAATTAGCACTATTGAGGCATTTAACAGTGTGAAATGAGAGAAAATTGAATTATGTTGAAAACATTGTCTGTTATCGACACAGAAGTGTTGATCAACCTCGGTGAGTTTGTTTTCGGTGACGGGTTATTAGCTCGAGTGTCACGGACCATGATATGTCCCGCACTGGGATGCTTGGACAAGTTCACTGCACGCGAGTAAGCAAATTCAATTTAGCAAATTCGTTCACGCTCAAACAATTCTAATTTGTTTAAGCCATGTTGCCTTGGCAGGGCATTGCTAGCGAGGCCATTTAGTAGGTTTTAAAGTGGACAGTGCAAAGTGCTATGTTGGCTCTCAATTAGTCTCAATGCGTTTACACTTGTACATGGTCACAACTGAGCTTCTGGTGGTGTCATGGTTCTGTCCGGTGGCGCTACTTAGAGATGGCACCCACAAGCAACCTAAGACAAGTGAACTAGTCATCGAGTGCACTCTCGCCTCACCGACTGCTCTCGCTCTGGTCAGTGGTCACTTGACGCACGGCCAACAGTCAAATGGCTCTTCTCACTTTGCCCTACCCTCACTGCTCAGAGTTCGCTTGTCTTACTTTGTGAGCCAAAGTTGTCCGGGTTACTGGATCGAGCCTTTCTTCGTGTTAACTCTAACTACTTGCCTTCCCTATGGGTCAGTGACTTGTTCCAGATGCCAACTAAATACTTTGTTTAACTTTGGCCCTTTTTTACTTGTATACAATACTATAGTGTTCGGTATGAAACAAACATGATTCAAGTGTACCGTTTTGTTGAGAATAGAGAGAACATCAATACCACAATTCTAGTAGGTTCAAATCGAAGAGCTCAATTGGTTGGCCCTGCTGATCGCACATTCATTGTGTCTAAATTGGCTAATGCACTACTTAACCGTCGCTACTTCACCCGATTAATGCTGTTGCGGGTCCAGCTTGAAAACAATTCGTAAGGTTTAGCATGAGAGCAAGTTTTAGTGGTTAATTTTTTTACAAGAGGGCCGGCGCTAAAGCGCCGTCTGCCTTTTGTAAAAAACGGCGGCAGAGCCGCCGAGGTCAAACTTGAGTTATCACAATTCGAAGAGATATGCAAAAAATTCGAATCAAATCGAGTGAAAACTGGAAAAGTTCGAATCAAATTGAATGAGAATCCGAAGAGCTATGCACAACATTCGAATCGAATTGGAATAAGATCCGAATAATAACACAGAAAGTTAGACTTGAATTGGTTAAAGATTCGAATCGATTATGAATTCGAATCACAACAACGAAAGTTGGATTGAAATCGGTTAAGTACAGTGGAAGTAGCTTAACTGTTACAATGCAAAATGGTCGACTGGCACAACATGAAATTGTCTAAGTATAGAATAGAACATAGAAAACCACCAAATTTTGTATTTGCTATTAATATAACTGGTAAAATTCTTCAGAGATACGGTTCATTCGAACCAAGAAGTCCAATCATATTAGATACATTAACAAAAAAAGACTTACTTTTTGTTGTTATTTTTTTTCTTAAATAATTGTCTTGTGCAACAACTTGCCAAATGGCAGTACAGTGTCAAAGTCGACATTTTCGAGTACTTGCAAGCTGTACCGAGAGATGGCATTAGGCGATAATAAGGGATGTCCTCTGTCGCGACTCTTCTATATGGACGCGTTTCTTTGGTGGCTTGGCCGTGAAGCTCAATCCAAACCCGATTGTGTTCCAAGCTGTTACTGGAACGAGGGCCAATATCGATGTAAATCTTGTTTGCAAGATCTTGCCAAGTCAGCTGTAAGTTGACTTGTCATTCCAATGTCAAATTTGACCTCATTGATTATGACCATTCGGTACTATTAGGATTCGCTCATAGGTTTACCTCTCACATGCCTTACTGAGCATGGTCTCATTCGTATCGAGGCTCTCCTACTTGATGTGGATGTGTTCAATGAAACCCTAGCTTTTCTGCCCGTTCTTCCTTATATGGTTTGGATGCAAAGCAAAATTAATCTAGAAGAGCTCACTTTTTTGAACGCGTGGACTCTTTACTTCTGGTTACTCTTTACTCTTCTCTTTGCCGTTTTACCGTGTACGGTGTGTTTCATCAAAACTAGAGGTAATTTAGAAATTAACTGCAATGAGAAATTCAAACCTATAATTTTAAAGTTCGAAACAACCCCAATTCGAACTTCCTATCATTCATTCCACTAATCATATTTTACTTTTTTTCAAAGAATCTAATTATTCGAATATTGGAAAACAAAAAGGAAATTGACTGTTTGGAGATTTTCAAGAGTCGTTTGTTTTTGGAATAAAAAATAAAATACAGACAGGACATGTGAGAGGAGAAAATAATATAGAAAGACATGGATGATTTTGCAACTCTAACTGTAGTGTTGACATGACAGTAAAGTAAACAGCTGGCATCTGGTGACTCTATATCTAGCGGCATGAATCTTCTATTTCTTTTCGTTGATCTTAGAAATCGATCGCGTAAGCGACAATCTAAAAATATAAGTCACAATGTTGCTCATCTAGTGGAATCACCCACTGTCTGGAGTACTACCGTTTATCCCGTTTCTCAATTTGTCCATTTGGTGCCTCTTACACAGTTTGACTGCTGACCAGCGCCCATCCAAGCTAGAGGTTTACTTTTCCACCAATTAAATTGTATTAACCCCATTGACACATCGACATTTTGTATTTGTTCTACCCTCGGATTGCCTTGTTTCTGTTGGGGGAGGAGCGCGAGTGAATTAATTTGTTGTAGTTTTTTTCCAGCTGGTTACCATCACCCCACTTTGATGCACCCTCACTCAATCATGCAACTGTACAACAATATTGAAGTTACATAACAAAAGCTTTTCCAGTTTAATCTAACCTAGTTGTGATAAATTTGAGTGATTACATTGTAATTGTTTGAGGATAATTTTTTAAAAACATTATTTCTCAATCATGGTTATACAAACTTAATGCTAAGCATAGGTGCCTCATCTGATGGAGGTAATAGATTATCAAGTTGACTAAATTGGATCCACCAAAATAGGATGACAGCAATCGGTCTATGCGATTATGGATCTATTGGTAGGCAATGGCAGAGATAGATGACAGTGTCTGTGGCAGTTTGTCACCGGCAGAGAATGCTAATTCAATTTGTAGGGCGCGCTTGTCTAGTTGGGCGAAGAGATGTGCCATGTCGCGATCAGAGCCAATCGATGACTCACTGCCATCCCTAAGTGGGTTAGGCAAGAGAGAGCTACAGGACCATCCACTTATATCAACTAATTCTGGTTCCATACTTTCAGTGAAACGCTACATATAAAAAAAACACTTTTTACTCTGATTAATTAAAATCTTACTATAACTAATAACTCGAGTCAAACAATATTTTAAATATGTTGTATTTATTTGATTACATTATAAGGAAAAATCGATTAAAAACGCACATACAATTATATGCTAAAATACATGTACAAAATACACTGTCAAAGTTCCATGTGATTACTAATCACAATTGCGCAAACCGGTAGTGTTTTTAAATTTAGTTTTTCACCTATCATAACTTCATATCAGAAAATTATGATAGGTGAAATTACCGGTAGTTATATCTTAGCAAAAAATAGTACTCATTGATCTAAACAATTCTAATAACTTACTACCCTTGCCAGAATAGTACTTAGCTTAGCCAGAACAATAACTAACTTTTAAGTCCCTGGCAACTGGCTGTTCGCAAAATACCGACCAATCGCATTTGAACGGTAACAACCAATTTGGGTTTCAATAATTCAAGTTTTGTCTAGTCATTTCACAAAAGGCCAGTAACTTATAAAATACTTTCCAATTAATATACCAGTTTATAAACCAAAAAATAGAAAATTTATTTACTATATTTCTGTTTTATACTAAACTAGAAAGTAAAATCAATAGTTGAGAATGTTGTTAGGCACAGTGTTGCCACTTTCTTTGACCACCCGAACCAACTTGTTGTGGATGTAAGAGTTTTGCAAGGTGTAATCGGTGACAAAGGTGAAAGCCAGCCCTTTCTTGCCGTTACGACCGGAACGTCCAATGCGGTGCACATAAGTCTCCACATCCTTGGGAAAGTCGTAATTCACCACCACACTTATGTCGTTGATGTCTGTCATAATCATTTTATTATTATAGTATTTCGATCTCTGAGAAATATAAGTATTACCCAAACCGCGTGAAGCAACATCAGTAGCGAAAATCACCTTAGTTCGGCCAAGATTGAAACCTAGATTTGGAAAAAAAAATCTTGTTAATCCAAAGAACTGACAAAAAACCAAATGTTTACGTTTGATGATGCTCTCGCGGCGATCTTGAGAGCAGTCGCCGTGAATATATTCACCGCTGCAGAGATTGCGATCTTCGCAATAGCTAGCCAATTGCTGTGTACGATTCTTGGTGTTGACAAACACAAGAATTTTATAACCCTCAAATTCCCTCATGATTTTTTCCAACAACTTCTTCTTGTCATACTCTCTACAGAGAAAGAGATGCTGCCGAATGTCTTTGCAGGCCGAAAGCTTGAACTCTCCTACCGATGTGACAATTCGGTTACGATCCAGCAGTGGGTTAGCAAGTTCTTGCACTTTTCTGGTCCAGGTAGCCGAAAAGAGCAAATTCTGACGTTTTTCAGAACATGCATCCACAATCCTCATGATTTGAGGGTGAAAGCCCATGTCAAACATACGATCTGCTTCGTCAAAAACTAGACAAAGAATAAATTTGAAAAGTATTGCTGATAACTTACCAAGATAATTGACATTTTTTAGATGAAAAGTGCCAAATTCAACAAAATCATTTATTCGACCAGGAGTGCCAATGATGATCGGAGGTTTCTTGCTACGCAATGCGTGACTTTGACCAGTTCTTGATGAGCCACCATAAACGCACACACTCCATTGATCGTTAAATTTCTCAACAACATCGTGAGTCTGCAAAGCCAATTCACGAGTAGGAGAAACAACCATAACCCGAGGTCCATAGTTGTCATTATCCAGGCTCGAAGAATAGTCACCAACAATGCCAACTAGTGCAGGAACTAGAAACGACAATGTTTTTCCCGAGCCAGTTCGTGAAATTCCTAGGATTATTATATGACGAAATGTATTAAGTGGAGATCACTTGACAAATTAATTACCAATATAGTCATTTCCGCTAAGAATCCAAGGTATTGAAATGGCTTGAATTGGGGTAGCTTTTTTAAAGCCATGCTTCGCTAGAAGTTGTTGCAGTTTCTGGGGCAAACGCTCATCTTCATAGCTGTGCATCAGCTTCTCATTGTAACGTTCACTATCGAAGTGAATCTTATTAGACTTAATAAAATCTCGATCTTCGCTTGAAGTCATGATGATGATGAGCTACAGTGAAAGGCCAACCACTAAGTGCGATCGCTTCGTGAACGTTGTCAATCACTAATTAGTGAAACTTGTCGTGTCATTTATCGAGCAGCCATTCACAGAGTACGTGATGTGCGGCTCTAATCACTCTTAACTTACTAACTCTCACCATACACCAAATTGTTAGTGATTCAACTCACTTTTATTCTTGGTATCTAGATTCTTCCCCTATTTTGAAGTATACTAGAGTTTACTAGGTCTTAACAATAAACAGGCGACCTGACCTTTGCGTTGCTAAAAACGATTTTCACTATTTTAACTCTACCCATGCTTAAGAACTCAACTCTCCCTCTCTTTCCTTTTTCCCAAAGAGCCGTTGGCAATATTCGTTGGATAGTTGGCCAGCGACACTCGTGCAGGGCACGAGACTTACGTATACCACGTGACTAGAGAAATAGTGCGACCACGACCGTGAACGGTCCTCAAACACACCACTCACCATGCACACAGTCGATGCGACGTCATTCTGAGTCAGGTTGACGTTGGTGACACCTCACTTCATTCTCACTCATGTTTAATAGTCTATTCATTCATCTCACTGTATATGTATATAAGCTACATCCCTTTAGTGTTTGTCTGTCTGTTTGTAGAAGAACTACAGCGGTTGTATGTAGCTGTATGTATTTTTATTGTTGTAAATATTTCTTTATTCTAACCCACCATTTGTAGGTGGATTTTTATTTGTTATTATATTTTGTTTAGATTTATTATTTTAAAAGTTAAATTGTAGAATTCACTCTTTTGTTAGAAGTTGTCCTGAGATGCGACACGTGCTTTTATAGATGGTAGGAAATATTCTAATTATTTCCTCTTAGATTTTAATGGACTCTGGATCAAAAGTAATCTAAAGTTTCTAACCGAGCGTTAAGTTTAATTTTGAAATAAATATAATATAATGGGAACTATTTCAATGCTTATCCCTTGTTATAATATATGCTATCGTTAAAGTGCGATGGGTCGACGCTTCGAACAAGTCTAACAAAGACAAGTTTTTATGTTTAAAGTAAAAGTTTGTCTTAATTAATATTACTGTAAGAGTGTAGATGAGCTCACTCGCAATGTCATTTGGTTTGAGTGGTGAGAGATCGATTGTGTGCCGGCTTGCACGAGTTCACTTGGACTTGACTGGCACACGATATCTGCTCACCCCTTTCGACTTCCGTCCCAGTCAATGGCGAGTACAGTGGCTTGCAAACAACGGGGCTAGCATGGGGAGACCGCACGGGCATGAAATGTCGAGAATCAGCAAGGCCCTGTGTTCTGTAAGAGACCTCTGCTAAAGCACAGTAGTGCTTAGGAGATGCCACTAAACTATATATATCACAACACAAGCAGCCGGTGAGGCCGGCAGGCTCTCTTTGCATTTATATTTTTGAATCGCGTGGTGTGCGGTCGCTCCTAGCACCAGAAAAAGCACTGTTAGGCCATGTGGTGAGTTACACTATAGCAGATGGGCACAAGGCACCATGCTTTGCGCTGTTCACAAGACGGCGCATTTGGCCATTGCCGCCTGGAGTGTCCCCCGACTGGTTCTTCCAGTGTGGCTAGATCACCTCGGTGGTGTGCTCTGGTCTGAGTGGCGCGATGGCACCAGTGGAACGCCGGGTGTCGCGACACGCATGCGTTTCTATGTCTTTTGACCAATACTAAACTCACGCACTTGGCCTTGTTTGCCCCAATCTTTTCTCGTGGTTCCACTCTTGGCTTTTGCCACCCTTCTGTGTTTCATTGATGAACCGCGACACGAAACACGTCTATTTGGTGACATTCGAGCCGGCCACTTACTGAAACAATTGATACTAGTCTAGTGCTAGAACCTTTACCTCAACATATTTCATCTCACTAGCTTGTTTTTTCTTGGGTTGTGTTCATTCTCTACACATCATTTGGCAGCACATGTTCAGCTATGCTGTAGACTTTTAATTTGAACTTAATTGTGTGTTGAAAGAAGCAACCAACGTTCAAATTATTTGTTTTTTCTATTGTGATGAATTTTTTATTCTTACGTAAAACGTTATTTAAATTCTTTACATCAATATTCATTGAGCCAGTTGCAAGAAGCTAATGTTACATATGATTGAACATCTCTCAGATCTTTAGTGAAAACCTAATATCACAAAAGAGTGAGCAGTTTTGCCATTTATAGCATCTCATTTCATCACTCTGCCGTATTTATTGGAATCGATCGTCTAACTCGATTAGTGCCGACTCACTGCATTCGAACACCAACAGGCCAGAATCTCGCCGACTGGCCATCACTCGATGGTGATGACCTACCAAGAATGCTGATTCGGCACTGGCTTTCATAGCCGGTGCCTAAGTGAGTGAGGTAACTGGACGCATTTGCCGGACACCGAGTGATCACTGGTGATCACAGATCACTGAAGAGCGAGATCTTTGTTCAGCATGCTGACACCTTCAGGGGCGCTGCACGGCGCCTCTTCAGTCTCGTCGCCTTCGTCTGCTTCGCAATCACTAATCTCGACACTATCCAACATGTCCACTTCGACACGTCAATCGCATTCTTATTCATCTAACTCGCACTCACAAGCTAGCGCAGGCAAAAGTAACCCTCGAGGCCAAGCGAGTCCGCACCGCAAGGTGCGTATAGAATCTGCTGGGCCCACCATCATTGATGATGTGCAGTACAATTCGTCATCGTGCCATTACGCCAATGGTTTTTCTTCCAAGCGTCCCTCTTCGGCCAGTGACTTTGACCAGAATAGCAGTAGCAGTAACAGTAGTGCAAGTTATGTAACAAAGCAGCCCAAAGCTACAAAAGTCATCAAGCCTGCTCAACAGAATCACTCAGAAAAGTATCTCAAACCACAGCTTTACAGTGACAATGTCATCAACAGTGGAGACGAGGGACAAAAGTCAAACAAGCCTAAGCACTCGCCTAAACACCTACTTTACGAGGTTTTACTTTCGCCGATTAAACGAAAGGTAACACAAACCGGTATCGAGATGTTTGCAGCAAGCATAAGCGCTAATATAAAACAAAATGAGACATGATGAATTATTAATTACCAAGAGAATTCACACTAGCTGGTCAGTTTGTTGAGTGCTACAGTGAACTATGGAAAGGAAAGAGGCGCGTGTTATTTGATCAATCGATGCAGCAGCACGGCCAAGCCACCTTCGAGGTTCGCTCCAACTTTAGTCTGTTTTGTCTTGTCACCGAATAATTAATGTTCCTTTGACCAGAAAGGCTGGACTAAAGTGGTCTTGTAAATTGCTGGCTACTCGCGATAATGGGAGATGTGAGAGAATCGATTAGTGCAGACAGTACTGTCACACGGAAAAAATGGTGAATCCACAGCACCTGAATCTGTGGGTTAAGGCTAGGCATGTTGATTTCTTAATTAAATCATAACTTTAACTTGAACAGTGGTTGTCCCAGGACAGTAAATGGTTAAGCTGGAAGCATTCTCCACCCCGGGAATTTCAAAGAATTTTTCACACTGTTTATTGCTCTATATTTGTATAATTAATTTGTAAAAATATCCAAAAGCAGTATAAAGCAAAAAAACATTTAAAAATAAATAATAAAATTATTATATCTAGCCGAGTTTGATACAGTGAAAACGAAAGCTTAGCTAATCTAAACTAGAGATGTGCCAGAGGCTTACATGGTCAGAGTAGCGTAAAATTGCCTTTCACCTACATTGTGAGTGGTAATGAAAAGTGGCGCATGGTGGCATGACTCAGCCATCGAAAGAGAGATAGAGAGAGGAGGGAGGTTGAATGAAACGTTTGAGTAAACGGAATAGCAAATTTACACTTAAGAAGAATTTACTTGAACAGTCTGCAAAAATAGACACATGCTATGGCGTTAACTAGTTAGAGTGATAGACTTTTACATTGAATTTAATTTTGCAAACACAGATTAATTAAGATTAAATTGTAAACTATTGTTGGGCTTTTATTATTTGTTTTTTAAAAAGTATTAGCAAGTTAACAAAACTTTACATTTACTTAAAATCATAATCAAGCAAAAAAGCAGTAATTAATCGAATCAAGCTTTGGTGACAAAATATAAACACGATCAAAAACATTGGATTTATATTTATATACTCTCTCAATTCTATTGTATTTATCTAATTGTGGAGATCTCTCTATTCACCCTAGAATTCCATTATGATATTAGGTTGTTATTCGTTGGTAAAGAGTAAGAGTATTGATTTCAATTGAAATGGCACATTCTATCACTTAACTCACAAACAAGCTAATCGTCACTTTAAAAAATTATATCATTTTCGAATTGTTCAATTGAAAAGCTCACACAAGAGGGAGTTGGCATAAATGAAATGAAAAAATACTGAAAATTATGTTGCATAATTTATGCACCATTTAAGGATACTCTGTCAACAGAGGTGGTGTTTTAATAACCGTGTGTTCTACGCTTTCCATACTCAAAGAAGTAATGAAAATGACACTGAGATTAATGAGTGAGATCAGTGTTGAGACACAGTGCAATACAAGGCAATAGATGTAGTGAGCAAGAGTTCGATGGTTTCCCGGTGTACCATCGATGCCCGGCCAGTCACGTGACCACAACATTGCGCACACTTGTAACCGTTGCACGAGCTCACCTGTCTAACCCTACTCAGTGCACCTGACTCCGGTGTTCAGTGACAACTGTCGACTCTCTTTGATATCATTTTCATCTGATCACATGTGTCATCATGTTAACCAAACGATATCAGAAGAAGCCATCTGGCGACCAGTCCTCTTCGATCTCTTCCACCATTTTGGGAACTTTTGCTCGACTTGGTAGTTTTCGACGCAAGAACAAGACTCAGCCGGTGATAAGCCGGGTGAAGCGAAGTTCCTCCGTTAATGAAGGAAAAATCTCTGCGAGTTCAAATGCTTTTAGTCGACACGCTAATGGTAGTGTTCGGGTTTGCAATGAAACCCGCGGCTTGGTAGCGCATTCCGCATCAGCTTGCAAAACCTCGATTCCACACGCCGATCAATATGACATAGTTTCTCGCCCCGAGACACCCTGCCAGAGTTTAACTGAATGTAATCAATTAAAGCAATCGGTGAGCGATCATATGGCACTTAGTCAACATCAGATGATCCCCCACCATACCTATGACCGCTTGCCATCCGACACCACCACTAAAGATGCATACCAAGTAGTCGACGCTATTAAGCTTTCCTCTCATAATGTAGAACCATTGAAGACGGGTAATCTTTCTAGTACTCTGGAATCTTTCGGTCTCGATGGCACACATTCCAACGGACAGCACACAAATGGATTGGCCGTTGATGATGATTGCGAAGTGGAGAGATTGCTGGCCAAATGCGACATTCACCATTTGAATTCAAGAGAAATTGAATTTCCAGAGGTTAACAGCAATTCCAATCGGAATCAAAACACCACACCCACCCTGAGTCAACTCTCCGAGTCACTTTATGCGGCTTCTATCTCAAGTTACACTGCGGATTATCTCAACTCAATACCGACATTATCTACCAGTGGCGAGTCACGCTCTACCAACATTTATGAAACTTTGAATGGGTGTAATTCGGATCTAGATTCGATTGTTTCTGGTTCCACACTTGACTACTGTCCACCCAGCGTGTCAACGCCTGTGTCAACTGCAGATGGCAATCATCCTACAGTTACAAAACTTGCTCGTTCTCACTCTCTTACTCCCCCCAATCTTCTTTCGCCGTCTGATGGCATGATTTATGTGTTGAAACATCTTCAACACAAATACCCACAGTACAACATCGTAGATCCATATATTAAGGTTTCTGAGAGGCTCATTCGTTTATTTACACTTTAAATAGGTCGACTATATGACGAGTCTGAGACTGTTGGTTTTCACCAAGTACCGTTGAATCTAGACACGATACCACGGGAAGCTTAGCTTCAACATGAGCTCTAATTTCTCATACGCAAGCACCTTGACTCGTAGCACTCATTATTATTAATTTATATTAATTAATTTGTTCTAATATATGGTTTTTTGTTATTATGTTATTACAGAGCCGGAATAACCGTGCAACGACATCACAAAAATTAACAGAATTGAGCTCATCGAACAAAAATGAAAATCAATCGACAGACTCAAAAAAGTCAAAGATTGGCTCGACGAGTGGAGGTGATCAAACAGCGAATGCTCAGTCTGGAACTGGGACGAACCGATCTGCGAGCACTACGCCGCTTGACCGGAACTACTATAACTTTCAAAATAATCAGTCAAGTACGTTGTTTGACGAGGACCCTGGTATCATGTCAGAAATTGAGACTTCAGCTACTGGTTTTCGAAGAGGTAACAAAATTCGTTCTTCGTTGCCAGTGGTGCGAACTCCATCCAAGTCTCAGGACCGCTCACTGGGACTGGTTTTTTTGCAATTTCGCTCCGAGACGAAGCGTGCTTTACTGCCAAATGAGATAACCTCGATCGACACCGTTAAAGCTCTTTTTGTACGGTCTTTTCCTCGGCAGCTGAGTATGGAGTACCTCGAGCATCCTTCGGTGCGCATTTACATTCACGATCCATCCAAAGACATGTTTTATGAGTTGGAAGACTTGCGTGATGTTAAAGACAGGTGCATTTTACGCATCTACGAGCACGGTGTAAATGGTCCACAACCGGGTGGTGGTCTTCCGCACCCCATTCAAGGCCAGGGATTCCCTTCTGCAGCACCAGACGCTGAGGGTTATGGATACTTTTCTGAGCCCGAGTTTGACTCTGAATTTCAGAATCAACACATTCACCGGAAGCGGTTTCCACCGCCTATGGTTGGTCAGTCCCTGGTTATTGGGCCTAGTGGTTTGCCTCAATCACAGTACTATGGCACTATCATGTTGCCACCGGCTTATCGATCCGCCACACTTGGGCCTCGTTCAAGTTTTTTTCCCAGCCAAAACATGCCTGGACAGCCTCCTCAACCACCCACCAGAAACAAGGCTTTTACTGGTGAGTACTCTATTTGGCAATTACAAAAATCCATTTTAGTAATGGTCGGTCATCTACAGGCTACTCGCAAACATTACCCCGCGGCACTCATTTAATGTCACCCACATCTGTTTCATCAGCACTCACTCCATTCGGTAACTATTTGAAACTAACTTTGTCTTTTTCTATATTTATTTGTTTGTGCTTACATTAGGCATCACACAAGGCCAGCATCCGGCACCACCCAAACCACAACGCACTTTTCCGGCTACTAGTCCCGTACCTCAGGCTGGCATCATTATGATCCAAGGTCCGGCACCAAGAACAGCGGCAGCACCCGCTATGCCACCCAGCTCTACGGGTGTACCTCAACCTGGGGGACCTTACCCACCTCAAACACGACCTTTACCAGATCGGCCTTACTCAGTAGCAGGTCATTATCCAACTCTTGATCGTGCCGGAACTCGACTTCCATTCCCAGCTGGTAACTCTGGCGCAGAGTTTTCAGGCTACCTTTCTTCTCCGGAACACCGACCTAACCCAACGCTCATGTCTCTTCACAGCCAACCGAGAGCATCTTTTTCAGGCTATTCTACGAGTCGCATGTTTGACGGCGAATTAGGCGCTGTACACAACGCACCTGGAATGTTTCCGCCAACCGGGGTCTATGGCGCTCGACAAGCCAGTAATATGCCGGTTATGGATGAAGAAGCTCGCGTGAGAATGCATGAGATGGAGAGGCAGATTGCTAGTCTCACCAATGTTGTCAGCAAAGCACTAGGTAAGATATTGATGTTCTCTAGATGATTGATCTAAATCTTGTTTAACGGCATCTGTTTAACGGAAGCAGGCAGCAAGCCACCGCCACCACCTAAGCCAGCGGCACTCATTGGCTACCGAAGTGAAATTGGGGCACCTCTTCAAGGTGATAATCTAAGTCAGTTGCGACAAATTCGTCGAAAAGCTCGAGATCTTCGCAGTGAAGTACGGGCTTTAAAAAAGTTTACCCAGCAACATACAAACACGACGCGCGAGACAATCAAAGAAACTTGCGCTAAGATCCAATCAACACTTTCTTTTCTTACATCCCCGAGCGACGCTCATCTACGTTTGGAGCGTCTTAAAATTAGCACTAACTGTGATGACTACAACGAGGACGCATTGCGACTCGACAAAGATTTGCTAGAGCTGGAAGCACAGGTTGAAGCATTACGCTCCAACGTGATCAACCGACGGTGCCGTGTCAACATGTCGCACGTCGAATCAATGGCACTCATTCTCTCACGTGCCTCTAAAACCGTGGCCGATCTTAAGGCTAGGTATCCTGGGCTAGCTCAAGCCCTTAAATCAATTATGACCCGTGAGCTACAAGAAATTGAGAGAGAAGAAAAGTACGTTTTTATTCAACTATTTTATCAGTGCTCATCATAGTAACTATAATTTTTATTTAGATTTTTGAAAGAAGAACCCGAAAGGTTGGAACATAGTTTGAAGAGGTGTAAGAAGCTTACTGGGACCTTGGTCACTCTCAAGAGGTATTTGAGGCAAAAGTGATATAGCTTGTGCTAATCAGTTGGGGCTTTGGGATTGGATAGGCTGGCATCGGTGCAAGAGCAACGGTCTTCCTCAAATACGAGCACTTCTTCGCCTTCGCAAATGCTGCAGGCGAGCGACAAGAAAGAAAGCAGCGGTTCGGGAGACGAGAACTCTTGCTCGGCACCAGCCGGGCTCACTAGGGTGAGTGGTGTCCGCGGGCGCGCTCGTTTCTCCAACGAAGTGTTTCCCCACTGCCGATCTTTTGTGCCGATGGGTGTTGATCATGGATCTCTGGTGCCACCACCTCTACGGGTTGGTGTTACTATCATACACCAATGGTGTATCACTTTTTCTCGCTGTGTCGTGTGCTTGAATGGATGGCTTGTGTCACATCACTGCATGTACTTCCTCTTTCAACTCTTCAACTGTAGCTTTTGCTCGGTCACTAACTACAGTAGTTGGCTGTGATTTGCTGTGTCTTAACCCATTGCGTGTTTTACTTGTTAAGGCAGTTGTTTCAATTATACTCTATTTCTTTCTTTCTTCTTCCCTCCCGCGACTATTAGGCCAAACGAATGCAAGCCTGGCGCCGGAGTGCCAACTTTCGCCAACCTATCTCTAGCCATAATTACAAGATCGAGTATAATTTTTCTCTACTTTTCTATCCCTTCCTTTATCGTTCCCTTTGAATGTTTTATCTTCATTATCTATAGTGTTTCGTTTTCTCAGTCAAATGTCTTAGGAGTGCATGTTTTGTATAGTAATTATAATTTTATTTTGCATGCCGGTCCATGTGTCGGTTCTCATTATAAGCTTTTGCTTTTAGCTTATTTTATTATGTTAGAATAGGATCGACTTTTTAGTGGTACAGTTGGTGACAATTCGTCTAAAATCTTTTAGTGTACCTTTTGTCATTTGTAATTGAAATGTTTAATATTGGTTGGTTCTTAAGCTAGGTTGGTGATAGTTAATCGAATTTTAAGCGACAAAAGTGACAGGTTAGGATAAGTAAAGGATTAACTTGGAACCAGGCCAGGACCGAACTAGTTTTCTTTTCTTTGGTTTTCTTTGTTGTTCAACCCTAGCCCGATCTACCCTGTCCCTGTCCTTTCCTAATTTTGTGTTAATGAGTAATACGAGACTAAAAGACGTGTTTTCTTCTAAATTTTTCTCCTTTTCCAAATCCTAACGGTAACAATTACTCGCTAAGCTTGTGTCGAGGATTTGCGTCGATGCCTACCATACAGGAGCCCAATTCGGAGACGAGTGATGCGGGCAATGAGTGCCAACACTTGCATCCGGGCGCCGAAGTGGCTGGTTCCGCCACTGGTAAACAAGCCGCTTCTGGTGGCCCGGCTCTGAACAGACAGTCCGTTATGTCGAAGGTCTGTCTACGTTTTTTGTGCTTTTGCTTTCTATTTCTCAGTGTGTTTCTCATTGATTGCGCTACTCGCGAGTTAATCATGACATTCAGACTAACCTTAAATGCTGTTTGTGAACGAACAGAGTTACGACGTGGATCTAATGGAGCCGCACACTATCATCCAGGTGACACCTGCCACACCTTCGTCGACTGCTTCCTCGGGCACTGGTGGCACAGCGGCCACCATTCTTGATAATCTCCTTGATGAGTTGCAAACCTTCAGCAAACAGTCGAGCATGGATTCCCCCTCGTCTGGGCCTGCTCATCTACTGCAACGTTCATCAGGGTCGTTCCGAAGTAAGCCCAGCACGGACACTCTCTCGCGCAAAGGTGATGAACCGACTAGCGGTGCCTTAGCGCAACCAGTAGTCGAATTCATAGATACGGATCAAAGCTCCAACTCTGTCCGCCTTGATGGGTTAGAAGACGATTCACTGAATCTTATTTAATTTTTGTTGAAGAATATTTTTGCCTTGCCAAATTTATTATTTTTGTTTTGCGAATGCTATTTTTGTTTCATGTTTTATTTATATTTTTTATAATTTGCACATTAAATTTTTATTTGTATATTTTTGAGTTTGTAATTGTTTGTGGACTAACCAACTGGCTTGATTTCAATTCAGCCGCTCGCTCTAAGTCGTACTCATCAATCAGGGCAACCTCAGAACCTCCTGGTGTCCGGGCACGTGGAGCTTCTATTCCTGACGGTAAGTTTTGATATTTTAATGTACGTTTTTTTGTTCTAATCAGTTTTGGATGAACAGGTAAAATAGACCTGGATAGCATTGCTTTGCTGGCTTCCACGTGTGGCAATGCGGCAGCAGCCACCGCAGCGCTAGTCGAAAAGCGATTTGCTCAATCTCGTCAAGAGTTGCTCGAGCAAAGGCATCAAGAACTGTTGCGCAAGCAACGCCAACTGCAAGAGCAATACACTCGTCTGCAGCAACTGAGTCGTGGTCAACTGCCACGTGGCTTCTTGAGCGACCTCAAGAAGACGGGATCGGAGAGTAATATCATGGCTAAGGCTTTGGCGAGCTTTAGCGAGCCTTCTAGTAAGTCGTGTCGTGTGCCGCTGAGTTCCACCGTTCACGGATCTCTGCGCAATCTAGCCAATGCAACGTCCACCTGCTCGGCAACTTTACCTAACATCAAGTCTAACAACACGAATGCATCGATCAGCTCGATTGGCCACGAAGTCAAGAAGGTATTTGAAACTGACATTCTCTAAACAGTTTCTTTGTTGCATTCCACCTTACGTTCTTTTCATTCGAAAACAAGTCATAGTAATTACACAAATGATGTGACGCACAATACTGCAAGCCAACTGAATATAAATCTTGTGATCAACACACCAATTTGTAAAAACATTTTGTGGCTTACTGAGTTAAGCAGCAATAGATTTGTACATTACTTACTTTGTTGTCCTCGGGACCACACCATTTGCTCAAAGGTAACAACTGTGTCAATGCATCTCAACCACCAGCATCTTCAATTCCTCTCATCATCAAGTTCTTTTTTACTACATTTTTACATTTTGTTGTATTTTTTCTACATACGCAAATTGTCGGTTTTTGTTTAGCCTTGTTGTTATATACATCGGTTAAATAAAATTATAAATGACCATTTACTGTTATATAAAAATTAGAGTGTTTTGATTGATCTTGGTGCCAATTAGCATCTTCTCTCTTCCGACAATGTCAAGGTATACTTGGTGGCACTAGGTTAGAGTAGCAGTTGGAGGGGTGCAACAGTGATTAGGTGTTGTGGCTACACTCGAGTTAGGGGTGTGACTTGGTGTTGAGCCCTCCTTGTTCCGTCGGTAGTAGTAGACCAGAAATAACGCGTTGCATACATTGATCAATAACATTGATCCCCGAAACATATTCAACAAGCCTGAAAGAGATGCATTTCATCTGTTCAGCTATGTGGGTTTAAGGAATGATTTGAGAAAATTTGAGAAACTTTACACTCTTAGAAACAAATCATTGAAAATACTTAAAAATTTTTGTTTTTTTACTTTTATTCCAAGAGTGAACTATTGAATATTTGTCTTAAAATGCGACAAATTAATGGCGTTTCCTACAAATCTTTCTAAAAATCAGACTAAACTATATATTAATAGCTGCATGTTTCAACAATGATGTGTTGTAATAGAAAACAATTATTAAAAATTTTTAGAATTATATTGTTAAGATGTTAAATTGTTTAATTCAAATTAGTTTGGTTAGTGCTTACGAATCTATCATTATAAAAAAATAATTTTGCAAAAATGCAGTTTGTGAAACCATTTTGTAAATTGAATATCAAAATAATCAAATGTAAAAGAAAAAAATACTTACTATTTAAATCACTTTCATATTTTGGCATGTGACTGCTTGAAAAAAATGTTTGCCGATTGTATAAGTTGAGAGTGCAGACTTGGAGGGGTTTTGACAAGTCATAATCGAACTTGAGCAAAAGAACCCACGTTTCAGTGATGAAGTACAAATATCGTTTGTGATACAAGGTCACTACTTCAGATGTTGTCAAGATTTGGCCAAGCGGAAGTGCTTTGGTGAGTTTATCAAATTTAAAGTTGTACTTGTCTAAACCGTAAGTTTGAATTTGTTCCTGACTTAAATTGTTCACATTTGAAATCTGGCTAGAATCCACAAGCAACACATGTCCTGGGTTAAAATTGGGTTTTTCTGGATTCATATAAAGAGTCAAATACTGCTTCACCGTAAAATTGAATCCGGCAGGTTGCACACTTTCTTCTAATATACCTTTGTAGAAATCCAACGAGTTTTGAGACAAACTTAGCTTTTGATGTACAATATCGAGACCAAATTTAGTTCCATTAAAGGTCAAAGTGCCACGTCTAAAATCATCAAATAAAAATTTTTTTTCATTGAGCTTAGAAAAGCAATAAATATGCTGAAACATAATAAAATTAAAATTGAAATTGAAAAACTGTAATATGTAATATGAAATGTCTTACGCGAAAATCGTCAGAAAAACACTCTAGTTCAATAGATTGATGTGTGGCGATAAACATCGATTTGATTACTGGAGTGCTTCCATTATGTTTTCCCAATTTTTCTGAAAGAGATGATAGTTCACAGTCTGAATTAGACAACACAAGTTTGTCTGGTTGAAGATTCTTGGTATCGAATCGAAACTTGTAGAGGTCGCTGTTGGTCACAATGTAGAGATGCGTGCCACTCAGGGTTATTGCTCGAATTAAACCTTTAAACGCGTCCTTGCACAAATTGGCATTATCACTACTACTGGTGTTCTGTAATGATCACGCAATGAGGTCACTAGTTGCTAATCAAGTAACTACTAACCACTACCGTTATGATGCCACACACAACAAGTAATAATGACACTGAGTGTTCACACTTGGCCATTTGTCAATCTCTTTGACTCACTCTGCTGACTAATATGTCACTCTAATAAACGTGGTTGAACTTGCGAACATTGTGACCAATTAAATTAGAAATGCTATTGGCAAGTTTTGTGTCAAGTTGAGTTATATATAAGCTAATAAAATTGATGCAGTGCAATTTATATTCATTTCACTTGTCTCATCTTCGTGTTCCGTTCATACAATTTTACTTTGTTTTTATTTTTATCATGTCTACTCAAATGTGTTTAAACAAACTCACTCCAAATGAAAAGAAACTGACAGAGTCAATAGAAAAGTTGCTTCCATCTTTATTTGATCATAATCAAAATTTTCCCGATTGGGTCCCATCGCAACGTACGGCTATCTCGTCTCACCCTTTATTTAATGCATTCTCGGTCTCTTCGTCTCGTCTGGAAAATTTAATTAGCTGTGAGCGTTCGAGCCAATGCTGGGACCGTTTCGATAGCAACACGGAGCCGATTTCCATGTCACTTACTTGGAATGACACTGGAAACGCTCGTTCAAGTTCATTTGAAGATTATGTACAAGTAAAAAGTTCAGCTCACGTTTCTTACATTGTTGGAAAACAAGGTATTAGTATTTGTTGCAATTAATTAATTGACTACTTACATGACTCATTCACAGGAGGTAAGATTCGTCAGATTCGACAGGAAACAAGCACTTTTATTCAAACTCCGGTCAACGGTGAAGAACCAGTGTTCGTAATTCGTGGTTCAGAAGAAAAAGTGGCCCAAGCCAAGAGAAAAATTCTAGAAGAATCGCGTAACTTCGACTTGTCTAACTACCTCGAAGCAATGAGCTACAACAATGGAGACAAGAAACGACTCAACCTCTTTCTACCCGCACGTTACATTGGATTGGTGGTAGGCCGCAAAGGCTCAGTGATTAAGCGCATCATGGAGGAAAGCGAAACTAATATCATTACGCCCAAGGTGAACACACTCAATGGCTTCAAGATTTATGGCAGTGAAGAGGCGATTCGCAAAGCCGTGCTCTTGATTAAACATCACATTTCAAGCTCTAACATGGTTGAAATCGAGGAAAGTCGTGATAATGAAGTTGAAATCACACTTATTATCAAAAAGAATTAAATTTGTATTAACCATTTGACATGCTTTACCAATATTTATAATTTTATTCGTCATTTGTTATAAAGTTTAAATTATCGACAATGTAAATTTTATCAATGTATTTTACTATAAACAAAAATCAATAAAGTTTAGTGATCACCAGCTACTGTGCCACCCTTGCGATAATCTGAATTGGCTTCAATCACACCTGAACGAGACCGAGTGATTCCCATTACGATGGCACCTCGCACTCCTTTAGCCAACTCCTTTATCTCGTGCTTGCGCTTGCCAAGTTCGTTGAGAATGTTGTCCGGAAAACATGGCTCGTTCTCCACGTTCACTGGGAAAAGTTGGTGATGAAGACGAGCGGCATCGATAGCTTCCTTAATGTTGTCACCTAACCAAAGATGACGCAGTGCAGTATATGCCACCGCGGTAATAATCTTTGGTCCCCCACTGGCACCAATGGCTAGACGAACACCTGCAAACATTAAATTTAATCTTTTCACTGTTCACTTCACATGAATTTGTTTCTGTGATTCATCACTGATATTTGATTGAATGCGATCAATTAACTCGATACAAACCATTTCCATATTGTCTTGACAACTAAAGTATCTTTATAACTAAAACAATAATAGTGTTAACCTACCAGTGTCATCTACAAAGATGGAAGGGGTCATTGAGGAAAGTGGTCTTTTGCCTCCTTCCACTGTATTGGCGTACGAAATGGGTAAGTTAAACTCGTTGCTGTGACCAATATTGAAATCATCCATTTGGTCGTTGAGAATAAGACCTGTAGAAGGCGACATCACTTTACTGCCAAAACTAGAAATCAGATGTTAAGTGGTTGATTGTGTCAGAGTCAGTCAATTGAATATAGAGCTTTGGCTTTAAAGCGTGACATATTTAAACGTTTGTTGCACTAACCGATTATAGCTTAACAAAAATTTCACACATTCAGGTATCTGATACTTACTAAAGGTTAACTGTCGATGTGACTGACACTGCATTGCCTTCTTTGTCCAACACTGACACGTGAGCTGTACCATGATCAAATTTTTGAAATTTCTAGAACCAAACCACCAAGAAATTATTTAAATCTGAGTCATTAGTATTAATGTTATGGTGTACCAACCTCGGCATCGTAGAAACCAGACATACTTGGAAAGGTTTGTGAGTCGTTGATTTTGTTGACTACGTAATCAATAAAATTTTGAGAAGTGAGATTGGCAATTACTTCAGTGCAGTTATCGAAAGTATCGTCTCCAAGGTACATGCGACGTGAAAATGCAAATTTGAAAGTTTCCATCAGACGATGAAAGAAAAGAGTAGCTTTTTCGAAATCCTGTCGTGCCGCAGGATAAAGTTCTTTAAAGCTTAGCATAGTACGTAATATGAAAGACAAAATTTGTCCGCTTCCTGGAAGAAGTCATTGGGTTAAGAAGTTCTCATTGAACCAATTTATACTTGTCACTTAAGTTATTTATTACCAGGTAGCTGTGAAGTGAGCAAAGTGATCTCATTGTCTAGCTTCACTGAGTGGGCTTCTTCTTCGATGATTTTATAATCCTGAAAGTCTTTAAAATCGAGCAGAGGTTTTTGACTGGGAAAGTCAGTATTGTGCTGCAAATCGTAAAGAATCTTCTTTGCAATGTCGTTGTAAAAATAGTTGTGTGGATCAGGGGCATTCGAAAGATTTCGCAATGTCTCTGCTAATTTGGGTTGTTTGAGAATCTCGTTAGTCTTATAAAGGTTGCCTGTGACGGGGTTGACGTAGATCGATTTAAGATTCTTAAGTTCAAAAACAAGCTTGCGGTTTTGTTCCAATGCATCGTTGAAGTGCTGTCCAATGGGAAACCCATTTTCGGAGAAGTTGATAGCCGCCTGGAAGAGATCACTCCATGGCACTTTGCCTGAGCCGTACTTGTGGTACATATGCCAGTAACCAGCAAGCTCACCAGGCACCCCAATGGATTGCAAGCCTAGTGATGAGCCTTTAGGGTCTGCTCCGGTGTGGTTGTAGAGGTCTCGATAAGCAGCGGCGGGTGCAGTCTCACGAGCATTGATAAATGTTGAAGTTCGAGTTGTGTGATTGTAAAGCACAATCAAGGCACCACCACCCAGGCCTAGTGACTCGGGGATGGTAACACCCATACATAACAGCACTGAGATAATGGCATCTGCAGCATTACCACCCTTTTCCAATATATTTCTTGTAAGGCACAATTAACATACAGTTCGCCACAATGTAGCAATTGATGCAAGTAATACTTACTTTCCGGCTGGTGCGCACACATTGGAGTCAGTTGAGACAGCGTAAGTTTTAAAACGACCCAGTTCAGATTTAGAACAGATCTGACCTAACTGGTTGGTGGAATTTGCACAATAAAAGCATTGATTTTCGTTAGCCTCTTCTTGTTCAAAACCTAATCGTGGTCCGAGAAAGTGAATGCATGTGAGCACCACAACTACTATAAGTGCTACAGATACAATGCATATCAAAAGCTTTACTTTGCCTGAAACGTTCCTATTTTAAAAATTCAGCAATAAGTGAATTCATTAATTATAAAATCTTACCTAAGCATTGTAATTAGTTTGCTTGAGCATATGGCACAATGGACTAGAGTAGATTCACTCACATGTAAACTGTATCTTTAATGTTTACAAATACAATTATTATACAAAGATGATAATGTCTTGATCAATTCAATTGATATGAGCCGATACAAGTGAAATTATATTTGTATCGCTAAGGCGGCTAAGAGCTTTTCACTTTTCTGTATTTAGGTTTTGGATTCGACAACAAATCAGTAAAATGGCGCGTTTTATGTCGACGCATCTAGAGAGAACGAATGATGCAGAACGAATACACTCCGGAAATATAAATGCAACTCAATCCTTGATGGAATGAATAAAAGCTCATAACTAGCGTCATCAACATCATTTGATGACACTAATAGAAATAATAATGTTGTGACTGTGCCATAAAGATAATTTTGAAGACGGTAGTTTAATAAATTTAATACATTTGCACAGTTGTTTTTTTCAGAAAAGTGTTACGGAGACATAGTAAAAGTTTTCACTTTGATTAAACATTCGCTTGCAAATAATAGGGATTTGAAAATAGTACGTTAGATAAGTTCTTGGCTTGTAGTAGTTTAAATTGCAGAAGATAAATCAGGGTGTTGAATTCTATGAGATAATGTGAACCACTAATGGATGGATGGTTTAAATATCACTTGTGGTCTATCTCCGAGTGTGGAGTAGTGCATGCGAGACACTGTGTGGAGTAGTGGTTGCAACCAATTGGTGGCGGTTGGCACACTGCTGGTGTCACCGCATGATAACTCCACTTGGCACAAAGCTGTTCAAACATAGTGTGGTAGTGTCACCAGTGACCCATTAGTATTATTACTACCACCAGTGCTCAAATTTGCTAACATGTCTTCCTCACATGGCATCTTAGCAGAGCACTTACGTAAGGTATACCTCCTTGGCCATTTGTGTGGTCCAACCACTTACCTTCTTTAATCAAACACAGCCACTTAATATCATTGTCAACAAACAAGAAATCACTATAGCGAAAAATGCTAGTAAATGTGTATATTTATTGGAAAATGGCATTCATTTCATCTTTCCATTTGCGTTAATTTCTTGTAGATTTGTTAGCCTAGTGGCTAGGCTAACAAAATGCTTGTGCATAAGATGTTACCATTAAACATCGTAATTAAGAAAAGTGTCTACAGAGAACTCTTATCGCACTTTAGATTATATGATTAGACTTCTAATGATGTAAAAACAATAAAATTTACATTGTATGTTTTAAAAGTTGAATGCCTGGACTGAATTAACATTTTCCTTAATCTATGCACTTTACAAGTAATTGTTACTTCTAATTGATCTAACTGCTTTTACAGATTTCAAATTGATTGATTAAAAACGTTAGCTTGAAACAAATTTATATTGTTTACGTTACCGGCAAAACGTAATTTTATATATATTTTCTCACGTTTTTCCTAGGCAAATCGCGAAATGACTAGGCAAAAAAATATTTTGCCGAAACTCAAACCTTTTTGCCGGTAACATGTATATTGAAATAATATTAAGCATTTAATATTTGACCTTAAAGTACAGATAAAGTAACTTTTATTATTTTGGACTATCAATTTATCACATTATCAGTGTAATAAATATCTATCTACTCTATATTAATGCGTGATCGACTTTGGTCGTCGTCGTTGTTGTTTTCTGTCAAATTTTTCGTTTCACGACATTTTGCACTGTAACAGTTACCCTACTTCTACTGTGCTTAACCGATTCGAATCTAACTTTCTCTGTTGTGATTCGAATTCATCGCCAATTCGAATCAAACTTTCTGTGTTATAATTCGAATTTCGTGCATAACTTTTCGAATTCTCACTCAATTTG
>WURS02030428.1:0-11628 GCA_011762765.2 Rhinocypha anisoptera | reverse complement strand
GGGGAGGGGGAAGGGGGGGTGGTATGGTCTCTTCCGCCCTTTGCAACCTCCCTTTTGTCTCTCTTCATCCCCCCTCTCAAGGCTTCTTCTTCTCCTTTCTCCTTCCCCAACACAGCAGCTCATCCTACTCGCATCCTCCGCTCTCCTTCCGCCGGTCCCTCCCTCCCAACGGCACACCCGGGACGACTCCCGTCCTGCTCCCCTGTACCTCCGAAGGGGGTGGGACTCTATGTTTGTGGTGCCCGGGTTCATGCACGCAAAAGAGGAAGGGGGGCCAGAAGGGAAGGGAGCTTGGCATTTGGCGAAGGGGAAAAAACAAAAGAACCTCTGGACGGCTAGGTGAAAGTGCCAGCTGACTTGTGAGAGGAATGGGAACGAAATGGATTCACTATTCCATTAGAAAGAAGCCTTTCAAAAAAAAAGAGTTTGGCGGTATGCGTTGTTTTTATTCAATTAACGAAAGGCAAATGTTGTTGACTCACGGAGGAGGAGGAACGAAACTCAATTTTCCTACTCGTAGCACAATGGTGTGTGTCAATTTCAAAGAATAATTAATTTACCCTTTCCTTAAAAGTAACATGAAAAACTGGCTAGTGTGTGGAGGAAATTTGGTGCATGAAAAATATTAATGTTAATTTTAGCTTTTCTACGTTTTCGTCAAATTGTAATTCGCATGAAATAAATGCGATGTCCATTTTCCTGAGTGCCTTGGTTTAAGCAAATTTAGGAAAATATAAAGCTTTGCACGGTAGATGGTGACTTTTAATGACCTACCGCAACTGTAACACGCAGCTAAGGTGAATTTCATTACGAATTAAACCGAAACCAATGCTTCATCGTAGGAAGGGATGACATATCCCTGCACTAAAATACTTTTTCTGGATGTTTGACTCCCCTCTCGTATTTTCCAAGATTCAGTGCAATGACCCACTTCTTCCTCCTTTATTTCCTGATTCAAAGACATCCAAGAAAACCTGTCCTTTCTCAGCTTACTCCGTCTGCACGAGATACTCTGCATACTCAAAGATATCGGATTATCTGTATTCAGTACTGAACAAACGTTGATTAGTCCTAGCTGCTTTGTAACCAAGTCCCACTACGCACATATACATGTTACTCTTAATGTACTTTGTGATACACTTCTCTCGCCATTATATTTCGTATGTGTAAATCATTCAAATAAAAGAAATTCAATTCCACCTTTATGAATAATTTATATATTGAAAAACAGTCCAGTCTATGCCTCATTAGTTGAGGAATATTTTGAATCTTACTGATGGAAAAATTTATTTTGATGGATAGTAAAAATTTATGTAATTAGCCTACTGTTATATATTTCAAATAATTGTCATCTAGATAAAATGAGACGTTGTTGCAGTCGATGAATGTTGTGTGCTGAGGTGTTCAAAATCTAACTCCATTAATATAACAAAAGCGGTGATAATTGTTTTAGTTTTTAAGTATTTATTAACAATTATACAATGAATTCGGAACTTAAATCCTGCTGAATTAAAATTAATAATTATTATTTAATACGTATATAAAAAAGAACTTATGAAATCAGATTAAATGACTTGGGTTTCCATATCGATATTTTGAGTGAAATTTAAATTATCCTGGCATAAAAAAAAGCATTTATATAGATGATGCTTTAAAAGTAACTAGGAGTGCTAATTCCTGTCTTATTTCATGAGGAATTTTCAATCAAAGGTCTCCTACAAAACAGGATTAATTTATAAAATGGTTAAAGATTATCTAAATCGAAACAAAGTTTTGCATATGGTAAATTTTACTGATAAAGACAAATAATATTTATTTAATTCTGTTAATGAAGGACAAATTTAATTGACGAAAATCTCGTTTAATTAGGCTGTATCCAGACCTTGTACCCACTCAAGTTGAGAAGGAAATTGTAAAATAAGCAAATTATAGAAGAATTATTAAAGGGTTTAATATTTAAAAAATATGTATAGAAAATATCATACATGTGTCGGGATTACATTGTAAAATAACGTAATATAGTAGAAATAACGTAAAACTGAATTAAAGAAAGGATGACTCAAGGGAAAGAAACAGAAGTAATGCGGGAATTACTTCTATTCGTCGAGAATAATATCACGGTCATCTTTCGGTTTAAAAATGTAGAATATCATAAAACTTCATGTCCACGTCATACGTATTTTTATAGGTCAATGTTTATAATCTTCCTTCCTATGAATTTTATTATGAGTATCAGACTAACACAGAAATGTCAAATATTTGTGGAAGGGATTTTAGAAAATAAAGTCTTATCGACGTCAGTGGCAGTAGCCGGAATATCGATTGATTTAGCTATAGAAAAGGAAAATGCACTTTAGGCGGAATGATGTAAGTAAGAAAGTACGATGATTTTTTGGAATTTTGTCAAGCAAAGTTTAGTAATATTTTAACCTCATCAGAAACTTTCCTTTGATCGATAGATCAATTCACACTGAATGGCATTAATGAAAAAGTAGATATCCTTTGTGATCTCCCGTTTTTGGTAAATGGTCACGTGTAAGTCCTCTGAGTGGTGTTAATTTACTCAGAATATTTTTCGTCCATTGTGAGCTTCCTTCCATTCGTTGACCACACGCGCATTATGAACTCCATATTACTTCAGAGTCTTCAGAAGATATCTGTTAATTGAAAAATAATGCATAACCCGCAATAATTTATGAAATTATGTTCCTGTGATGGCGATGAGGAAAGAATAAAAGAGTGATGACGCCATTAACCGTCCGGAGAAACGTCCTGTCGCAATTTTACTCGACTCCACGATAGTTTCCTTTAGAGGAAGCATTATGCAGATGTGACTGGATGCTAGGAAAAAAATGAAAATTTCCGGGCGGCTAAGGAATTTGAGATGCCATTCTAAATAGAAAGGTTGCTCTACGAGGTATTTACACAGTTCTTTGAACTGAGAGACGAGTATGAAAAAAGGGGCCGCAATTGTTGTGTTCCTAATAGTAGCAAAAACTCGGCATGAGAAATATAGAGTTTGTTAAAAAACCAAGTCGGGAAGAAGGAGAAATAGGAAAGGAAATAAGAAACGGTCCCGGAAGGAAATTATTTAAGTAAATTGATATAAGGCTATGTGTAATTTGGGTAAAAATTTTGTATGGCGATCAGGAGTATGGGATTTTAGAAGAGGGAGAGAAAAGGTGTTGTTTAAAAAAGAAAGAAAGCAAAAGGATTATTTGAACAACCATAATTGGTATATAAAATAGCTAGAGATTATACATTTAAAGTTAACTAATATATACTTCTTAATGACTGTATACACATTCAACTTTGAAGGAAAATTAAATTGAAATAAACACGTTATATTTCTTAATGTTTTTGACATATTTGTTTGAAGACTCGAATTTGATACAGATAAACCCACATAAGTAATTTTGCTAAACATATATCTTGAAACTATTTTAGTAAAAGCGTGTTAGTTACGTGCATGCTATTATACGAGTCATTAACTACTATCTTTATTTGTATGGTTGAGTAGGAAATGTGCTACTTAGCTTCACTGATTTACATTTCGTTTTGTATTGAGATTGTTATAATGCGACACAAGTACCACCGAGGTCACGTACAGCAAGACATTAAGGAGTTGGAGAAATTCTGAGGGAGTGGTGCGTCGGCGATCGAAATGCTAACCATCGAATACAATCCGAAGAGTTTTTCGGGGATGAAAGACCCGCACAATAGGGCTTAACCGCCTATCGTGGGATGAGTAATTGAGTTGCATTGATGGTTGCAGCTGCGGCAGGCGTTCGTTAAGACAAAGTGACCTTTTTAGAGAGAGGAAAAAACAAAGGGACAGAAAACAATAGAAGTGAAGGAGTGCAAGTGGGAGAGAAGGGCTGGGTTTAAAAGCGGCCTGGTGTCATTGGAATGGCGGAAAGGGGTTCGAAGTATTAAATGGCCCCCGTTTTTTTCAGGAGGAGGAGGAGGTTGGGGGAGGAGATAGGGAGGATGGGGGTGGACAGAGGATGACATCAATGGTCGGGGGAGTGAAGGAGATGTTTTGGAAACGGGAGAAGGTTAAAGGTTCGGGACGCTTAAGGGCCGGCGGTAGCACGGTTAGTGGGGGAGGGAGGCTTCCTTCCCCGACCCCGTCCTTTTTCTCTCCTGGAAAAAAAGGGCTGCAGCGGGGATTGGAGGGTAGGATGGTGACAGGGTTGAGGGAGGTGGAGGTGAGAGACAGAAAGAGGCAGAAAGGATCCGAATGAGGGTAATTCAAAGGCCTACCTCAGCTCCTACTTTGTTTTTCCAACTTTATTTCCTCTCCTCGTCTGCGGTATTCACTCCATTCCTGATGATGGCGGCACTTCCTCCCCCTCTCCGATTCCTCCGCTTACCACCTTTCTTCCTTCGTCCCAGCTTCTCTTTCCTTTCCCTTCTCTCTTCTTTAGCCTTCATCCTTGCCTCCTTCCCTCAGTTTTTTCAACTTCCTCTTCGGTTTTTTTTTTAACTTTTGTCAACTTTTTACATATGACTGTTTATCGTTCGAGGGGAATACGGATCGATGTCCCAGAATATCCCACGCTTCATTAAGGCATGTCTTTACGCCTGCTTGTACATGCGGAAGAATATTATTGATTTTACGAATCTCGTTATTAGTTCAAATTGTTTTTGGTTCCAGTTGGTGCAATGTGAGAAGACACGCCAACATTTAACATATTTGCCTACATGCTCATTCTTAAAAAAATCTTGGAGCTTTGAAGAAGGTTTGTTGTTCACCCTTTGTGAGAGAACCTTTTGGAAAGAAGGTCGTATAAAAGGGAATAGTTCCAAAAAATGACTGAGTTATATCATCTCTTAAAAAGCGATATGATAAGAAGAAACACCGGACCTTCGTTTCCTGGTGCGTTGGGTGCTATGTTCGCCCAATTGGTTTTTTATTTAATTGGAAGGGGTCCTAAATGACCATATTTGTGGTTGACCCCTATAGAAAAAAATTAATTCCTAGATGAAAAAATGTTGCTTTTCAATCCGACCCTCAGAAATTTCCTAGAGTATTTAATTCCACTGTGGTAGACAGTTTTTTTATCTATCATACACTCAATGTTACTACCACCAACTCTCATGACTATGAGCCCTGCTCATCAAAGCATTTCAGATGTCAGTTTTGTGGCGATATTCTGTAAGGGGGTTCTCGGCATTAAAGTAATTTTTATCCTCCCGTGACAGAATAAGACATAAATATCCGTAGGAGTAAATTCAGGTCGATTGATGCGATCGTTTTGCCTCCCCATCAAGCTCGACGTCCCTCGTTTATTCCTCCTTTGACCTTTCGTGTTGACCTTCGATTTGCCCTCTACATTCATTCTCCTACCTCATCCTCTTCCTTCCTTCTCCCCTGTCTACCATCCTTTGCATTTTGTAGTTCAACTTCACTTTTGACTGCTCCTTCTTTTCATACCACTGAAGGCACTCTTTCTCGATTGCTAGTTAGTGACTTCGTCTTTTGTCAAAATTTCCTTTCACCCCCCGCCACTCATGTAACCCTTTCATCATTTTTCCTCTCTCGTGCCGCAAAATCTGTCGTCTCATTTCACCACTCTCTGTTCATCTCCTCCGGCGCCTCCTTTGTTGTTTTCGTCACGAATTTCATGAACACCAAATTGTTCATCTTTTAAGTTCATAATTTTTAATAGCAACCTTTTGGGAAAAATACAGGAGAGGGAACAGAAGCGTAATGAAGTAAGATCTGGTGCGAGTAATGATGGTGTGGAGCAAGCAAGAGTGGTAATGCGAGGGGCAAAGCGGAAGTATGGATTGATGAGGACCTCGAGTTTAGCAAAATAAGAGCTTTTCCATCTCTTTGTCGCATCATCATCCCGCGGCTATGCTCTTCATATATTTTACCGTTTTACTTTTTTAGGTAGGTTATTTTTATCGGTGACCTATAATAATTTCTCATTCGGAAGATAGTTCTCGTAGAGGAAAGGGTACATAGGTAAACAGTTCCGAAATACGGATGGAAAGATGAATGATGGAGATGAGATTTTTTTCCATCCAACACAGCTTAAAACATATGGATGAGAGCTGCTTCTGACGTGGAGGCATCAAAAAGTCATGTAAAGCTCTTTTAAGGTTGACGTCCCTATGTTTTTCCATCCCAATCCATAAAAGTCACAGTTTAAATATTTATCATTTCTAGAAATTGTTTCAAGTCCTCATTACTTTTTTCAATCAACATTCAGTTTTTCTCTTACAACATTGAATCAGTTTTCATTCTCTATATTTTTGTAGTAACAGGTCTAATATACGTAAAATTTTACTTCGATTAATTTTCAACCTTTAGATAACTTTTTTTTAACTTGCAAACAATTTTTTCCGATTGAAACCTTGATGAATTCCTTTAATTTATGTTAAATTTTTTTTGATAATCGATGTTATGTTTTAACATGTACGGAAATATTAGTTATATTTGAAATGAAGCAGAATATTTATCCCATTGATAGATTATTTAGGGTCGGTATAGCAGTTCCAGTTATTAACTTGGTGCAGGTGATTTGTTCTTTTTAAAGTGAAGCTTTAAATGGTGAACTCATATTTAATCTGGCAGATATTGTTAAAGAACGACAGGCAGAATATGCAGGTCAATGGGAAACTATACTTAATAATTTCATCGGGGAAAACGTTGTGTATTTTGGTAAAATTCTTTCTTTTAGGAACCTGTCTTCTTTCTTGGAAAATATATTTTCATAAAAAAACTCAAATAGATTAAGCTTAAGTATGTAATACACGATATCTGAGTTATTTAAAATAATAAAGTCATCTTTTACTTATTATTTAATATTCTCTGATAAACTATTGAAAAATAATGGTCGATATCTGCATCATATACTGTTCGATTAAAACCCTTTTGATGGATTAGTACCTAATTAACGATGAAGTAAAAAGGATTCAGAATTAGAATAGAGTAGAATAAGATAAGTTTTCGTAACAATTCTAAACCAAAAGAGCAACTTTCATTCGTCTGATTTTATTCTACTCTATACTACTCTATACACAGCCGTCGACGCACCCTATAAAGAAAAATACTACTGCGTACTAATCGAATGCTGGTGAGCGGCTCCTACCTACTGCTGACGCTGAGAATAATCTAATGGTTTCCCGGTTTCCTTTTTCACCTTAGTGTTGTAGTCGTTAAGATAACTATTACCATACTGGCACTAAAATGACTCTTGATGAACCGATCCCTATAGTCTCCATCTCAACCTCCCCCCACCCCTTTTAACCGAGTCTTCACCTTCATTCAAAACAAAAAGAAGTCCCCTGCACTCTCCTCTGTGTAATTGACAGTTTACGAGTATAGGAAAACATTATGTTCTAGAAGCAACTATAATCTCCTGATTTCCTCAGATCATTGTTCCAATTTCTTTATGAACATCGATGTCGCTACCAGAGTTTACCTAGGGCAAATAAGTGACGCAGTAGTGGTGGCGAAAACTCACATCGTTATTTCGGGTATCAGATTCATTCTCACATCTATAAAAAAACATAAAAGGAACGTAAATTTGTGGTAGTTGTAAAATGATAATTCGGGGTAACACAACGAATTTTCTGGGGAAGGGTTACAGTATACCCATGATAAATGAATATAACTAGGCTAAATAAAATTCTTTTTACAGCCAAATAAACAAGCAGCCGATGGAAACAATATCTCTTCCCGTGCCTTACTTCACTATTCTTCTATTCCTCCAAAATTCTTTCCTTTCCATTTATTTCCTGCGCATATCCTAGGAATTCCCTAGACGTCATCTAAAACAAAGCATGCAATGAGATCTTTGAAACGTGAAATTATAACGAAGCGTTTGGTGTATTTAGACTCTGGATATAATCTAACATTACTGTCACTTTTGTATCAATACTTGGTACTTCTTGTCTATTTAACTCTCTTCTGCGAAACGGTTACTCATTGAAATTATCATGGTTGGAGAAGAGGGGAATGTTTTAAACATTGAACCATAGAATGATTCCGACAGTCATTATTTTTAATACCTAAATGGCGCATTAAACGGTTGCAGTTTCCACTAATTTTTTCATTTTGTGCTTTGTTTTAGATGACGTCTAGGGAATTCCTAGGATATGCGCAGGAAATAAATGGAATCAAAGAGAAACTTCTTATTAAAGATGAAGATAAGAAGAATAGAAGGAAAAAGAATATCACCAAAAACTTGAAGGAAATGAAATTACTGATTACTAACGGAAAAAGTAGTTGGTCGTGGAAACGAGATACGATTATGAGAGATGCACTACCTATGGATGGAATATGACTCTAAAGTAAAGGGATTGTAGTGAAATAAGGGACTAGAGTTCGACGATATCAACGAAATTGATAAAAATTGCTGGAATCGAGATACGGAAGGAATTTGTGGACCTAATATATGATTGCGATTTGTATTTTCCTTCAGAGGATGAAAAATTACGCGTGGAGGAAAAAATGGGTTTTTAAAATGAGTCAAATTTCGATAAATGTACAGGAGAGCATAAGATTATTTTAGTGACGAACAGTTTCATTTTAAAAAAGAAAAGGCACAAAAGGCAAGGCTCCTTACTCTCAGACTCCTCTTGGTGGAGAGATAAACCAACTTTTATTGCATTCGTGGATCTGGGGAAAGGTTTTGATAACGTGAGCTGGGACGGCATATATGGTGATTAGTACAAGCTCTGCACAAGAGAGGTTAGCCTTGATGAGACGGAGTGAGTGTGGAGACGTGGGAACATTAAATAGAGATATAAAACCAGAATTCTCACCATCGCCGTTGTAAACGAGATGTACAAGAAGATAAAAGGGGTTATGAGAATGGACTGATAAGCGATTAACACACTGCGGTTTGCAGATGTCATTGCAAATACGGATGTACATATCTACAAGGAGGAAGATCTCACGAGAATTAATAAGCCAGCATAGATAAAGTATTACCTGGAGGTAAACAAGAATTAAAATAAAGTCTGCCGAAGGAGTAAGGAAAACAATCCTAAAATAAGGCTAGGAAAGGACAGAAATGGTAAGGCGGAGGAAGTTTGACTACTGTGCTGGAAAGTAACCAGTCATGGAATAAGCCAGAAGGCAATGATAAAAAGAACATGCCAAATGAAGAAACATTCTTACAGAGGAAAGAACACCTTACTGAAAATATTATTAGACTGGATAAGAAAAATGCTAATAATAACATACTTATGCAGTGTACTTACATTCTATATGCACTATATTTGAAATAAATATGGATACAGAGGATAATCATTGAAGAAAGACCTTGGAGATACAGGAAAAAAAAAACAAATTCGTGGAATAAACCCAAAAATATTCGAGGGAAGTTAATGGAATACATTTTAAGGCATGGTGTTAAATAAATATTGATTTGGAAGTTATCCCTAGAGGAAAATAGCTGTAGAAGTAGGTTTAACATATTTTATGAAAAACATGACTGAAAACTTATTAGCAAGTAATTCAATGTAAGTTTTGTTGTAAGGAAATATATTAGAGCTGCTTAAATTCGATCCTTGGATTAAGAAATTTAGCAGGTCTGGATAATACACGTATTTAATATCGTTATTTGAGGAGCTTAAACTGTAATGCTAATTTACATTACGGTTCACGGCGTATTTTGTAAAAAAATATGAAATATTTCTTGGACTTTGCTCTTAGAAGATTGAAAATCTACTGATAATAATACATAATTATTCATTATTGTCACAAAAATTATTACTTTATACCTTTACAGTTAAATTATATTTAGCAAATGACGGTCTTTAATACATTTTCTTTTTATTACGAAGAGCGTTGATGTTGAAGAATATTCTATTGTAGCTTTCGACACAGGCAAAAATGAAATAGTTTTAATGACGTTTCAGCCCAATTTTCTTACTTCCGACAGCTACAGCCCTACATGTACAAGGCGATAGCATGAAAAGAGTACAAACCCAGGGGGTATTAAATGGACCCGTGAACAATTTTCCCGGAAGGAGTTGATATTTTCTGTCTTCTGAACATTGACGCATGCTCGTGTACTACCGCCAACTAGTGTACGAACCGTGGACGTGATTAATTATACTCATCTAGTGATAATTAAAATGACAAAAACTTATTAGGTTGCATTTTATTAGCCGAATATTCCGCCTTCTCGCTACACCCGTGGGGATCCTTCAATCAGCATTTCGCGCTTTGATTGGGGCAACGAGAGATAATAAATGCACCCAGACCGTCTCCGCCGCTTCCCCTTCCATCCTCCTGTCTCAGATCCACTTCCTCCCACCCTCCGATCTTCCTCCTACCTTAAGTGTCTCCCCTTTGTTTCCTCCCGGTCACATCTCCCGGTCCGAACCTTGTGTGCTCCCAGTGTGTGTTCTCCCCGTCTCCTCCCCCACTCAACGGCCACCCCCCCTTTCAATCCCCGGTTCCTCCGGTCTCTCTCTACCTCTCGCCTCCTCCCCAGCCACCCTCGCACTTTCACACTAGATATCCCCCCCTTTCCACTTCCCCCTTGGCCCATTTGTTTCTTCCCGGTCATTATTCCCGACGACCCTTCATTCCACCGCTCCCCTACCCCAACCTGCCCCTCTTCGTCCCTCCCACGTATCGCTCTCCAAAGTCTCTCGCCCTTCGTTCACTGTGGCCCTTCCTCCCTGTTAATGTTACCTCTCATTCACTCTCTCCGTCGCCCTCCCTCTCTCTTTCCTTTCCCTTCCTCTCGTCACCGCTCTCCGCTCCACTCCAACCCCTTCGGCTTCCATCGCTCAGCACGCCCCCCTTCCTCCTGATCCGACCTACGTAATCTGACCTCCTCCGCCTCCTCTTATTCTCTCCACGTTACCGTCTCTATTGAGCTGTGGTCGTCGACGGATTCTCTTCGGCTGTTCGCCGGACTCTCATCTCGTTATGAAGGTGTTATTTACGATGCCGGACTCCTAGGGCGAATAATTTTCTGTTTCCTTTGTGGACACGGTTCGACGGGCATTATCAAGCACGGGGCGGCGTGCAAGTTAGACTGACGCAAGGTCTGAAGAACAGTGGAAAAAAAAGAAAAGATTCTTTTGACGTGTTGGGTGAGGTTTTTGAAGCTGGCCCTAATTGGTGAAGGCTGCTCTCATCGAAACTAATCAATTCGCTGTCCACTAATTTAGCCTCTACCGCCTGATTTCCAAAAAGGGTTAGGGAAGAGATGGGACGGCGACGCGTGAGGAGTGCGATAACGGATGCGATGTGGTCGGACCGGTCAATACTGTTGTCAGCTAATTTCTATTTTGTTCACTTTATTTTTTCAATCAATTTCATAGATGCTCTTCTCGTAGACTTGCAATATGTTACTATATTTTTAATTTAAGTCTTGGAGATTTTTTCAGTGAATGAATAAGCCATCAAGATAGCTGTGGGTATTTTTTTCAAACGGAATATTTTATAAATCATTGCATGGAAAAAGCAGCTAAAAATTATTCACGCAAACATATAGAAAATGGTGAAGGCTTTTCGGATTCTCCACCGGGTCACTCTCTGCATTTCAGCCAACGTTTCGATGGCCGAGTCGTCCATCGTCCTCAGGGTGTACCCTGAGGTCCCGGGTCACACCCTGTGAACGATGGACGACTCGGCCATCGAAA
>WURS02030417.1:0-11628 GCA_011762765.2 Rhinocypha anisoptera | reverse complement strand
ATGTTGAAAAATAAAAAAAAATTCAGAAAAAATGTCTTGTATCTTTGTTGGGTCAGAAACTTTTCAGACCACCCTCGTAAATGTTATGTTCGATTAATTCTCCCAGGTACTTAAACTTCTCTGTTTTATAAATTTTGCTACATTTATTCATCCTGATGCTTGTTACGTATTTAGTTTTCTGGAAGATTTGAAGAACAATTTTATCAGCCTCTTCTTTCGGAATCTCTACCTCCTTGATGGTTGTCTCAACTGTATATCTGACAGGATCAGCAAGTCGTCTGCAAAACACTAGCGGCTGTATAGATTTCAGCTTAATTACTATGGTGACTAAGTTAGTAAGCAATTAAGAGTAAGAAGTAAGCACTTACTCACATACTAAAAAATGGTATTCATAGATTATTTAAAGTAGGCTACTAAGGCGAGTAACTTAGTAAGCTTCTAACGATGAAGGAACGGCTAAGAATGACATAATCATTTGGCAACACTGGGCACCGGTCACCTGTCACTTGTTTCCTGCTTAACTTTGAATTTGTTGAAATATTTTTGTAAATATTAATATACAAGAAGAAAATCAGAATGATTAAAGCAGTTAAATTTGAAAATACACTAATTATCATTCTAAAAATAACAAATTTGAGTGTTGTCATAACTTCAAAATGATTTATTAATAACGTATTGCTATCGGGCATGTCATAAATAAAATACTTAATTGTAAATAAAATACTTTTTTTCACATAAAAATCCTATTTTACAAATATTCTTGGTTCTACTGTGATATAAATTTAAGATCGCCATAATATTTTTTAATAAACAAAACTACAGATGACATTTCTGCTACACTATCTGTGACGTATGTTTCCTGCTGTGATTTTGTTCGCCACAGTTGCACTTCGTTAGAAAAATGGAAAGCAAGAGGGCTCGATCTTTCAATTGGTCCCAAAATGAGGGGACCTTATTTCAGTTAACTCAGGAAAGGGTAGGTGCATTAGTACAAGAAAATAATTTACATCAAATAAATTCTTAACGACTATATTCAAACGTCTGAACATATTAAAAACAGCACCCGCTACCACCTTTCTCTAATATCGTCTCTTCTAAACAGTTTTTTTTTTTTTATCGTATCATATACAGGCGCACGTTATGTACTTTCTGACGATCTGCAGTTCATAAGTTCTTGATGTCATTCACAAACACAAGAGTGTATACAAACAAACACTACAAAACGTTTTGCCAACCGGGTCAGCCTGGTGGGTAGCGTGCTCGCCGGCTAACCCGAAGGTGGCGGGTTCGAATCCCGCCCAGGGCATGGATGTTGTGTTCGTCCAGATGGGTTTTTCTATTTATTGAAGAGGTGCGAAATGACCATGGCCGTTGAAGCACCCTATAAACAAAAGTACTACTACAAAACGTTTTCACGCAGAAAAGCATCTGTGTACACGTCTGAGGAAAAATGATGAACTCAGGTAATCTAAAACATCAATCACAACAAAAGTGCATTCCTATGATTGGAACACAATAACAAAAGTATCATTTAAATTAACGGCATCCCAGTATTTCACCCACCAGTCATATCATTTCTAGTACCCCAAACGTATCTCCAATGAAAGTAATTCACAGGTAACTACAATAACTCAAATGAGAGTCACATTACTGTAGAATTAACAAACCTACTCCACTTGCTTAATACATTTATAACCAAAAAACAAAATCTAATCGAATTCCCTCTCTAGAACTATCATACCTACGTAATATCCAATAATATCATGAAATAGATCAGCAATCGAATATCATTTGCGAAATTTTTTACTTTGGAAATGGAGCCTACCTTAAATCACATAAACTATGGTGGTTTAATGCCAAATGCAATAATGCTCTCACTTTAAAAACCATATTCACTGACTAGGATGTATATCACAGATAACAAGTAGGTCTAATTATATTTCAATTTTTCTCAGCATGGCAAAATTTCAACTCTATGTTTAAGAAAACCATCCAATTTACAAACTGAAATTCTTACAACTTATTGCAAGAGTGATCACCCACCGTAGTTTTGGCATTGGTTTATTATGCACTGGATAATAACTTCATATTACATTGGCACGAAGCACTCGTATTGAGACCCATAAAAATCAGAAAGCAAAATAAAGCAATTTAGTAACAATGTATTGATGATGTAAAATGATCATAATCACAGTCAATGTAGTTATTTCATAGTATCTCCTCAAAAACACAGCAGTATAACGAGAGCACAGCATCGAACGCTGAATATAAACAACTGAAAAATTTTAATTCCTATGGAAAAACAATACTGCCTACCACACCTGCTTTGTTTTAGTAAAATGATATTGCACTTCACTTTTGTATATTTTCTTCAAATCTCGTTAAATAATATTTGTTAACATTGGAAGTGAAGCCACTTTGTAGGATGACCAAGTTAGTAGCTCCACTAAACAAGGCATTGGTGTGACTAAAGTCTGCTACTAAGTTAGCCTAATAGCTCTTTCTGAATACCGTTTTGAAAGTATGCTACTATAATAGAGGCACCAAGGTTTTAGTAACATAGTAAGGGATATGTGAAAATGGCCATCTGCAATCTAAAGACAAGTTGGATGGAAAGTTAGTTAATTTCTCAAATTAAGTTTTTTCCTCGTATGGCCTGTGATCTGATAACTCATCAACCATGTTATTAGCCTGCTCTACTCAAACCTCTTATTCTTCTTTTCTTTCCAACCTTCCCCACGGCGCAGTACATGCTGTCAATGTCTAAGTTGGCACTGTTGGCCAGTGACAGGAGCGAGGCGAGGGGGGAAGTGGCCATGGAGTGGATCGACTCGCAGATGAACCTGATTGAGAGCCAGGAGAACCTTCCGATGAGCACAGTCATCAGTTTTGGCTTTGAGCCCGACAGGATGCCCGTCCTGACCCCTGCGGAGATAATCAAAGTGAGTGAGTGATGGTGACCAATTTGAGAGTTTAACCTCCCGCACGCCATAATTCTTCCAATAATAATAATAAATAGAGGTGGGTCAAATCCATTTTTCTCAAATTCGAATCTCGAATCCAAATCTTAAATTTTCCCTCGAATCTCATTTCGAATCCGAATCTTAACTTTACATATAATTCCAAATTAAAGATCCCAAAAGGTTACCTTTCCCTTGAATCCAATATGTAATTTCAAATTCGAATATTTATATTCCCTGAAATTTTAATTTTATTTGGTTCCAAATCTTAAGTTTAAGGAGAGAGAATTAATTAAAACTGTGACCGCAAGTATAAAAAAATAGTTTTATCGTCTCAAGTTTTCTTTAAAATAAAACAATCATTTGAACACATTCTGGATCTAGTCGATTCCTCTTTTTATCGCAAATAAAGCCGGCTGTGCTAAACATCCGCTCTTGAGTGCACTGTGTTTGCCGGTGGTGCTGCTGAGTGGTACTCTCCCTTGCCGGTTTTGGAAGTACTGAATACTTATGTGCCATTCTTTTCCAGTACTTCAAAATATTTTCTCGAGGAGGAATGTTCTTCTCCAAAATACCTTTCCACTTCTTCCTCTGCGATCATCATCGGGATATGTTTATTCAAGTGTCTCTTCATTTGCACTCGTGGTATGAATTTCCCATTGCTTGATATTGATGCCTTACAAAATCTGCAAATTGGAGAACTCGAGTCTGTGGCAGAAAAGGTGTAATAGTGCCTCACTTTACTATTCAGAGTATTTTCTGTTGCAGCAAGAGATCACGGTCCAACACGCAAAAAATGTTTACGGGTATTCGTTTTATGAGCGATCTTTTTACTCGATAAGTGAAGTAATGAAGTAAAGCAAGGTTTCGTCGTTCTCCCTGAGCAAGCATCGATTCTATCCATTGTTATCGATTGTGGTCGCGGTGGTGGCAGTAGATCGAAAAAAGAGACGAGGAATTTCCATTTGTGCGCTGAGGGTGAAGGACACTCAGATTTTCAAGGATTCAGATTTGAGATGAAATTTAAGGGAATTGAGGATTTGAGATTCGAAAAAGAGGAGATATTCAAGGATTCGAATGTCCCATCTCTAATAATAATATTTTTATTGTTCAAACGGTTCTTCAAGCAAACATAGAACTCATCAAAAGAAATGCAGGACATTTGTCGGTAAAATATTCATAATATATACACAAGATACAAAGTTTTACAAACGTATAAGGGATTATACATATAATAATATTTACGGTATATACATTTATAGTCTGTGCATTAGATAACCATCAACGGAATGATAGGCATTTTTCAACAAGTGATTCTTCACCATTTTTTCAAAATTTAAGTGATTTCTCTACATCCCTTGATCAGTGAAGAAAATGCATTGTACAATTCACTAGAGCAAGAATATTGGACACTCATTTGATACAGATGCAATCTATGTGCATTTAAATTGATATCATTACACCTTCTTGTTGCGTAATTGTGAACAATATTATTTTGTTTATAATAACATAAATTTTGTGAAACAAATATTACTAATATATGTATAAATGAAAATACCACACATCTTGACCCGGATGAGATATTCTTAGTGCCCTCAACTAATTCGGAAGAATCATTCATTCTTAATGTAGAGATTGTGACTTGACATGCCATGAGTAACTGATATAAATTTGCATACCTCTTAGCAATTGAATTAATAATTAATGACAAAAAAGGGGAGCACCTTTCCACGAGTTAATTAGAGGAGAGGTCCCTTATAAGATCTTTATTACAGGGTTCATAAATTACCTACATTCCTATACACCAAAAGCAGGAATAAATACAGGTACAGAATTTAACTTAACAAAATATTATGCATGTAATGAAATGCATACAATTTTTTTTATACAGTAGAATCTCGATTTTACATAACACATAGGGATCCAAATTTTCGGTGTTTTGTAAAATCAAGATAATGGCTGATTTCGCTAAATGTGGTAAAATTTTGTATTGCATCATAATACAATGTTATATGCTTGGAAATTTATAACTATTTTCACTGCATAGAGATCATTTATGCACATAGTATTCAGTTATTGCTAATAAAACTACGTTCATTATAATTCAGAAAATTATATTTCAACAAAATTTATGAAAAACAATATCAGCTAATTACTTCTCAGAGAATAGTATAGGTGAGGAATTTCAAATTATCTTCATCAAATACATAGAAATCACCTGCAGGAAAGTGTAAGTTGTATTCAGAAACAAAATTTAAATAAAGGACAGACATAAAACGTTAACCGAGATCAGAGAATTTCTGGAAATCACTAAAGGAAAGTTTAGCACATTAAAATACATCCAATAGAAGTCCGCTATAGAGAGTATGACTTATAACGAAAGTATCGCTATAGCGAGTGATCGTTTTGCTTTGGTTGGTCCACGAGTTAAAACATAGGGAGTTCCGCCGGTTATTACGAGTGTTCGTACTGGTACTATCGCTATAGCACGAAAATTTTTGCAGGAGTTGGTGTTCAGGTTGCATAAATCGCAGGATTCAAACACCAATTACATTGTCATGCCTCGCAAATATACATTGTAATGAAGACTTTATGAGAGGTTTTGTGGTAATTTTACGAGAGAAGACTGTGGTTTGATGCCACAGTCTTTCCTGGGGGATGATTCAACAGCTTATCTTGGAATCTGTGTGCCAGTTTGTCATTTCCTGGTTCTATTTCCTCCTTATACCCTTCGGAATAAAAGAACAAGGAGCTGTGAGATAGACTTGTAGACAATAAGGGAAAAGCCCATTTCTCTGTGTTGCCCTTAGCAGGATGGCAAATCTCTTGACCCTCCTCTTATTTATGGAATCGTAATTGTTAACCGCAGGCCATACCTTATCTATGATTTTTCATGAAATGTAGCCAAAGATAATACCTATTGGTGACGTACATTAGTTATGAGTGCATGACTTTTGGTGACAATATTTTAAAATGTTTTTAATGAAACAATCTATTTTCAATGCATTTGCGGATGGATTGATTCCACTACTTCATGGCTTATTTTCACCTTCTTTTGCTGCCATTATAAATGCCGAAAGAGGCGAATTTAAATGACAGTCGGCCATAACGAGTGTTTGTTATAACGAGAGATTTTTTGTCATTTATCAGTTCTCGTTATAACGGACTTCTACTGTATTTGAATATCCTTACCCTGCCCTGTAATAAATCTTTTATGTAAAATTATATGTTAAAGAACAGAACCTTGGTTTAACAGTTAATAAGGACATTCACCACTAAAACAAAAGAAGGAATAATGATTACAGGACAGTTTCTAACAAACTAACCATGTATGCTGGAAACTAATCCTATGTTGAATGTTTTTTTACAATCATCTACCGGATGACATTGGATCAGTTTTTAATTTGCCTCTACTTAAAAAGAAACTAAAAAAAATTCTTATTGTAAATGGATTCTACTCTCTACATGAATTTCTATAGTATCAAATAGAGAACTGAATTCCTAGAGTAACAGCAGTAATACTTGCTGGCGTGATATGGAGGAAGTTATCCATTACGGAAATGAAAATCACTTGGTGAACTCCACAAATTTTTATCGTGTCCTAGAGTAACTATATAATGTTTAACTGTTTGCTTGTGATATTTTGTTTTGACTTTTATTTGTGATTTTTTCCCCTCTCTCTATAGTATATATAATGTAGTAATAAGCCAACCAGTTTAACCTGGGTGTAGCATACTTGCCAGCTAACCAAAAGGCCATGGGTTCGAGTCCCACCAAGGGCATGGGTGTTGTAAAATTCACTGAAGAGGCCATCACTTGGTGGAATTCCATAATGACACAAAATGTAGGCGATAACTCTGTTTTATTTCAACAGAATATTCTGTGGGAACAAAACAAAGCTACATTTTGTGTCATATAAGTATTGTGTTTGTCCAAGTTGTTTTTTTCTATGTTTATGAAGAGAAGCGAAATGACCATTAACATCGAAGCACCCTATAAAATAATACTAGGTTCTATGTAATAATAAGAGCCATTTATTTATTTGCCAAGGATAAGCATTGTAAAATATATTCCATAAGGATGTCATTGCATAGAGGGTTACAGTATATACAAAATTGACATTTTAAATAACATAGCTAGGCATTTTTTAACAACATAGAATCACACAAGTCGGGTCAAATAAAGGAAACCATTTCAATGAAACAATATACCTCTAAGGTCACATCAATTATGACATGGATATTCATTGATAGAATACAATAATTTATCATGAAGATAGGACTTGGTTTTGAAAATCTTGTTTGACTTAATAGATTTTATCTTCACAGGCAATTTATTATATATTCTGATTCCCATTGACCTGATTTTGTTTGCTGCTTGATGGTTATAAATGGGAGCGGCTTGATGTTTTATGGTGTTATAATGATGATTGTCTGAATTAAAGGAGAGCTGTGAGAGACTTATCCATAATGATCACTGGGCATGAAAGGAGGTAGAGGTACACATGACAAGAGACAAAAATTTTAAAGAAAGATTTTAAGATGGAGGGACTTGAATAATAATAATATATTTAATTGCCTAGCAGATTTGTCAGTACAAATAAAGGACACGTCAAAAGAGAATATACAAGCAATGCAAAATCATTGTTTTAAATGGAGAAATTATTCCACCTAGTAGAATACATTACTTAATAAATAAACTCTTAAGTTTACATTTTAATATTTTCATTTTCTTTACACTCTTAACTTCATCAGGAAGCTTGTTAAATAGTAATAGCCCCACATGCTGAGGTCCATGAGCAGATTTTGAGGTTCTTACATACATCTGATGGAGGTCAGAGGCACTTATTGCATTGTAGCAATGAACATAATCATTTTCTACTTAATACCCATTATTGAGCTTAGCACAGACAATTATAGCAAAAAATAAAGTTAAGGATTCTAATTTGTCATCCAGGTCAGATAAAACTTAATTAATGACATAGTAAGTAGCTGTGGATGTGGATCTTGATTTGCCATGTTGGGATGTGGATAGTAACTTTTGGGTCTCCAAGATTGATTTTAGTCTGGTATAGAAAACTGCTTTAAAATTTTATCAAATCGATTAAGTAGTGTGATGGGTCAATATGAGTTCATATGTTGCTTGTTTCCTTTACCTTTACAAAGTGGTATGATTTTGGCAACTTTAAGAGCCGTATGGAACTTACAAAGCCTAAGAGATTCATTTATCAGTAATGAAAGTGGAAGCTTAACTATATGACAGGACTTTTTGATGATTCTCATGGAAATACCTTCCATGCCAGAAGTGAGCTTATTCCTTAGGTTGTGGGTTATGTTCATTAATTCTGCAACAGAACAGGGATAGAGAAAAAAAGAATTATTGGAGCTTGAAACTCATGAGCGATTGACAGGATTAACCATATTAAGAGGGGGTTGTTGTGATAAATAGAATTCATTGAAAGCAGTAGCCATATGTAAATTGTCTACTATATGATTACCAGAAGACTCCAGAATTTGAGTCTCAATTTATATTTTTGGGATGCTTAGATTCATTGACAATTTTCCAGATTTCATTGCTTTTGTTGTCAGCATTCCTAATTCTGTGACTATTACAATTTATTTTCGTAATTTGAAGTGTGCACCTGTAGTTCTTTTTCATTAACGGGTATTTGAGTTGATAAGCAGAATCCATGTTGTTTCATAACTGTAGAGTAAGCTGCCATGTCTTTCATAAACCTCCACAAACTACAAATATCCTTAGTGACCCAAGGCTTTTTATGATTTGATGACAATTTTTTAGTTTTTTGTATGTATAATGGGAAATAAAAAACCAAAATAATTAAAATACGTAAGATAGAAATAATTAAAGCTATTTTATCAAAGGAGCATATTCGATAAACATTAGACCAATCATGAAAAAACCATATCTCACAGAAAGTGTTCTGTGAGTATGTAACTGACTGTGAAAGAATGTGACTTCCTAGTAATGACTCTAATAATGCATTTCGGAATTTTAAATATCTTTATAGAATGGGGGGACATTCCCCAGAAAATAATGTTGTAAGATATTTGGGAATAGAATAGACCATAATAGTGAGTTAATAGTACTTACATCCAAGCTGACTGAATCACATTGAAAGCCAACAAGAATGTGACATAGTCTATCTGTTTGTGCAAACCCTGTGGATTAAAATAAATGGAAAAAAGTGGAAAAATTTTATTTTATTACTACATCAAACATGTTAAAGGACTAGAAATGTCTCAGCATAAATGTTTTCAGTAATCATGATTAAATAAGTTGTTTTATATATCCTACAAGTGTTTAAAGTGTAAATAAAAAATATAGCTTCAACACGTTTATATTCAGCTTTATTAAAATTTCTCATTGTAGACATGCAAATTCGTCAAAAGTGCTTCCCCCCCACCCATGACCTTTTTCTCGCATACATGTGTGTGTTTGTGTGTACCAGGGAAAAGGGACTGACAGTAAAAGGGTTGAATTATGAACTGATCAATCAATTCTGTAAATAAATCCTAACCTATATGCATAAAACTATAATCACAAAAACCAAAATCTTAAACATCACTGATGCTAACGTTGACACCAATGGTGACTATGAAGGTGTTTTATCTGCAGAACTCCATTTTAAATGCTTTAACAGCTTGCAAAATATATATTTAAATTATTTAGATTTAGGGTGACAAGTTAGGTAGCTTGAATCTAAAGAAAGCACTTTCAAGTCATAGCCAAGTTATTCTATTTGATTTGGAGTCATAATTGAATATTTGAAACTAAGCCAACAATGTTACTTGTGAACTATATTGAAATATTCAAATAAATGTGATTGTACAAGAATTGAGCTAGTATTATATAGATCCTAGGCACTCATAAAAGTAGCTATTAACTGACAGATATGTTATGGGTATTAGTTTATAGTAAGTTTCATGCTGTTGTCCAGTATTTTGCTGCATTAAATGTTGTAAAGACAACCAGTTTCTCCTCCTATTCAGGAGGTGTCTTCAGGTCAAAGTGATAATGCAGATTAGGCTGCTATTTATTTTACTGTTGTCTGGCTAGGAGTGCTCTGATTGGACGGAGTGGCAGCATCAGGTTTTCCTCAAGCGTCATGAAAGGATATTCCTTGGCAAGATCGAATTGCTCTTTCCCACGTCAAAGTTAGCAAATAAAAATTCCCAGCCAAAAATGAAACAAGAAAAATAAAACAAAAAAAAAGAGAGGCCTAAAGAAGAAGAAAGACCAGCTGCATACAGGTCACCATCCCATACATCGCAGAAACAGTGGAAAAGAGAATACAAAGAACAAAGAAAATTACTGATGTCATCCTGAAACCTAAAGATCAGTTTCCTGAACAGTTTCAAGGGAGTTTATGAGATATGTGCACCTGTGGGAAATCCTATATTGGCCAAACAGGAAGATCTATTTGGTGCAGAATTATGGAGCACCAATGGGCCACAGAAAAGAAATATTTCCATCTCTCAGTAATTGCCAAGCACATGTTGTCAGAACCAGGGCATTTAATCGAGCATACTAGATTGTTGGCAGGGGAAAACAACTATTTACCCAAGCTTATAAGAGGAGCAGTGGAAATCGTAAAATATCCAATAAACTTAAATCGTGAGTACGGACACATGCTAACTTCTAGCAGAGCAATTCGATCTTCGACCAAAGAACATCCTTTCATGGTGCTTGAAGAAAACCTAATGCTGCCACTCCATCCAATCAGAGTTCTCCTTGAAAGACAACAATCAAGTAAGTAGAGACCGAATCTTCCATTATCACTTCGACCTGAAGACGCCTCCAGGATAAGAGGAGAAACTGGTTATCTCTTTTAGAAAAAATATTTAACGTGACAAAATACCTGATAACAGCATGAAACTTTTGATTCAGGAAAAAACTTATGTAATCAACAACAACATTAAAAAGAAGAATTTAGGATTATGAATTCGAAGACAATAAATTAGTCTTTTAGATCATAATTTGATACATTAATATTCATCAATTAATTTAACTACTCAACCTCAACTTAGAGTAATTAGATTATAGTTATTGTATTACTAAGTTGTGGTGACTAAATTAAATATTGTCCTAATGCATGCTTGTGCAGTCTTTTTCTTGTTATGGATTAAATTTATCAGGATATTTTCTAACTATAGTTGATAATGCAGTAATGCAATCCTTTTTGTGACGAATTTGCACATGTGCATTATGTATTGAATTATTTCTATTGAATGAAATTAGCTTATTACTTTAATTGGTTGTACAAAATTATATTTTTCAGCAAGAAGTCCAATATTTACACATATTGGCAGTAGTCTTCAAGGTTTACCAACAATCAGAGCTCATGGAGCTGAGAAGATTCTACAAAAAGAATTTGACAGTATTCAGGTGTGTACATGTTGACTAACAAAATATGAATTTTTCATTTTCCCATCCTAATAGACTTGGTAGTAGGGTCGTGTTAGTCACTTTATCTCTATAAGTATAATCTATCGCTCTTACTTGCTCCTCTCCTCTTCCTAAATACCTCTTCTACGCTGGATTTTCCACCACAGTAAATTATTCTATAGTCATCATTCTAATGATCTTTTCATTATCTCCTCACATAACCTTTGTATATTCCTGCTTCCTTCCCCCATTTCTTGTTTAA
>WURS02030406.1:0-11629 GCA_011762765.2 Rhinocypha anisoptera | reverse complement strand
GGAGATCCCGAGAAGACTTCACTTAGCGTTACTCTGATAAACCCACAATAAACTCCTAGTTGAATCAAAAGTTTTTTAGTCCAAAATGAAATAAGATGTTGCTATTATTTTATAATTGTCTTACAGCTTTGCAGAAATTATTTTGCTGTAAATTTTGGTGGTAATCAAGTTTTGAGGTATTGATTTACACATTGTCATATACTGCTATTCGATTATATTTATATATTTATGTGGTATTAGGTTGTACCTAGTGACTTGGGGAATAAGAATTTCTCGAAAGGTTATTTATTTTAGTTTTCCCTCAATTTCCATTCATTTTCCTTTCTCAATCTCTTTCCCCCCCTTTTCTTCTCCCTATGCAATATTATCAGGCCGTCTTATTTTCTCACTTGACCCAAATGCACCGTCCTTCGCCTTACCTCCTGGCACTTGGCCTCTTTCCCTTATCTCCCTTCCCGAATACTTTTAATTTTTCTTGGTTTCAAATTATATTTCTGAAGGAAATGCTTTCGGAGTTACATTAAATTTTTAATCGTAAAAGATCGAGTAACACGGCAATTTCCACTCATAATTTTATGTTAATTCAAGATCTTGGTTTCCAAAAATGCCATGTTTTTATTCGTCCAACTATGAAGGATCTCCATTAAGCTAAGCGTGAGACTGGTTTATAAATCTTTGAATTTGAAGGTTAAGTTCTTTATCATTTTTACACTTTCTGAATTTCTACTCACTAATTCTTCCTTAAAATTTATATTCCAGTGCTCTTTCATGGTTTTTAACCTTCCGCATATTCACTTTTGTGTATTAATCATCACTCAATGATTACTTTCATGATTAAATTAGAGTTTATATCCCCATTCAGCTTTTTTTCAGTCTCATAAGCATTTTCATTGTCGTGTAATTAAATATTTGGTATTTCCTATGGTAGAAGTTTTATTCGAATAATCGGAGTCTCCACAATTAGGCAAATATCAAAAGTACCTTGCAAATATCTTTACTTCTTCCATGATAACCCTTAAGAGTGACATTTTAAATACCTCGCGAGTGTATTCCATTTCACCTGGTATCTAAACCAAACCTCCTCCGTCCTTGTTTCACAGTCTTGACGAAGTTCAAAATATCGAATGTAGCTCACAATATAGTCCTAGCTTTTAGACACAATACGATATTTTTACTGATTTCAAGTCGTGGTTTCTTCGTTTTTCACATTGCTTAGTGTTATCAAGCCGGATTCTAAATTCTGGCCACATTAGCATGTTGTTACCTTTTTATTCGCAAAATGACATTTCATGCCAATGAAATTGTCTTTTTGAAATACGATACCTTAACTAGTTGAAAACATTCCCGCTTTTCATCACAAATGTCATTGACACTTTAAACGTTTTTTTCTACCGCGAAACTATTAACTCTCTGGTATTTCGGTATAAACCAAAATATATGGAATTCGGGCGATGGTACAAGAAATTAACGGTGATTTATTCAATCAATTATTTATAAACCTGAAATAAAAACGGTGATATTTTCGTGGAAAAGGTTCACCCGACTACCTCGGCAGTGTGTGCGAACCAACAGGGTTAGGGCTTGGCAATTTCAGAGAAAACCGGCGACTGAGTTCATGACGACCTTTTTACTCCTCGATGAGGAGATTTTCCTTTGACATTCGGTAGTTTAGATTTTTATGGTAACAGTGACACTCGTTTTCCTTCTCTCCCTTTTAACCTGTTTGAAATCATTTTCAGAATCTGGTAAGCATGGAGAGCCTTGTTCAGTTACTTTCTATCCGCCTGTTTAATTTACTCTTTCTAGTGGAAAGGAGTGGGAAGAGGCAACATCGGGCAAAAAGGTTTCATCATAGATATACCAGGCTTTTGCGATTTTTACGATCATATTTTCCTTTCGGAAATTTACAACGTACTAGATCTCATACCTCTCATTTTTGCGATTGTTGTGGACGCTTTTGATCTTGAATCTCATTTGTCAAACTCTACTCTTTATTTTGGAGACTCGATTGATTTCAAGGTGTGTGCACGTTTTTATCAACCCTGCTTCACTGGTGCATCAGTTCCTTGAATTAACGAACACGTTTAAAAATACAGTGCGTTTCATTATTTGTTCTTTACTTTTGCTACTGAAGTTTATCAGTTTTTGGTTAATGTTGTAAAACATTAATCAAACCTTTGAAACTGTAAAAAGGTGGTTACGTTATATATTGTCACCAATATTAGTAGATGAAGGATTTTACTTTCCACCCCTAAGAGGGAATCTCACTCTTATTTCTTGTCATGAAACCACCAAACACTCTTTTTTACGTTCAATTAAAGCAGTTAGTAATACATATTAATTAATATGGTTTCAATTGGTGTTTGTTTTTTATTTCTCTCCATTAGAATAAGGAAATTAAGCTTTGGTGCTACTGTTTGGAGTACCATTTCACTTTCTACAATCTGAATACATATTTTGAAGACGTTTTTACTTGTACAATGTTATGTTGTCACTAACACCGTTTTAATGTTCTCTATTTTAATCATAGATCTAGATGCTATCCTTTATTTTACACTTCTTTAAGCCAAAATCTCTAAAAAATTAACTGTTACTATTCAGAATTTTTTTCCATTATCTGAGGAATATTTATATATACTTTATTTTCTTAAATCTACTTAAAATTGAATTATTTTTGATTCTTTATGTGAATATTTTTCTAATTATTCACTTTCCCGGCGTAAAAGGTCATCCAACGCCTTTACTGATGGCAAATGTTACAATATAAAATCATAATCAACTTTTTTAAATTGATGATGGAATTGATAATTTCATATTATACTATATTTCACGACATTTATTCATTCCATTTATTGTTAAAGTGAATGTAGAGCATAGTTTGTGGCTATTATTGGTTAACTTGAATCAGGATTAATGCAAAACTAAAAAGTAACTGAATACATTTTCCTAAAAGTGTATTTTGGTAGGCCTACTTTAACGTATTTATGTATTGATGTAGATCAAGTGGCATACTATTTTAAAGCCGAGAGGAATTACTTAATTACTAACATTTTTCTTTTTTAGCATTGAGAGATGAATGAACTCAATATCCTTCTATAATATTGATTTCTCTGCCATTTTCTGTACAGACTAATCTAGCATTGAGGCGTGCATTATCTCTTATTTTAGAAAAAATAAGAGATAAGTTTAAATATATAATCTTAAACTTTAGTGTACATAAATACTTCAAATACGATGATCGTTCAATAAGTCCTTAGAAAAAAATAGAAAAAACACTTTTTTTGGGTAGATTTTTTTTTATTTTTCAACATAATCTCCTTTCAGCTCTATACATTTTTCTAAGCTTTTTCCAAATTTTTAAGCCGTCCAAAAAGTAGGATTTCGGAAGCTCTTCAAAATAGGCATTTGTTTGGGCGATGACTTTGTCCGCCAAGCCATTTATTCAAGTTGGGAAATAAGAAAAACTCACTGGGGGTCAAATATGGTGAATAAGGTGGATTTTGTAATAATTGGAACTTTAATTGCAATATTTTGGCCATTGCAACTGTGCAGGTGTGCACCCGGGCATTGTCTTGATGAAAGAGGATCTTTTTCCGTCTCAATTGAGGACGATTTTCCTTGATGTATTCTCTCAGCCAGTCCAATAATGACGCATAATACTCTCCTATTATGGTTTTTACCTTTTCCAAGTAATCAATGTAAATGATTCCGCGAGATTCCTAAAAGACCGTGGCCATAACCTTCCCGGCTGATTTCACTGTCTTCGTCTTCTTTGGAGCCCGTTCGCATTAAAAAATCCACTGTTTTGACTGTTATTTTGTCTCTGAAGTGCAGTACTGTATCCATGTTTCATCAACAGTTATGTATCAAGGCTCAAAATCCTCAGGATTGCGACGAAAAATTGCCAAAACTGCCTCAGAGTCGACCACACGATTGCGCTAATTCTCCACTGTGAGCAAACACGGCACCCATCTTGCTGTGATTTTTTTCACACCCAATTTTTCGTGAAAAGTTGAAACGACTGTGCCTTGCAAAATTCCTGTGGCCTCAACTATTTCGCTCACTTTAAATCGTTGATCACTTAAAACCATATCGTGGATTTTGCCATTCATTTTGGGGGTAGACACTTCCACAGGGCATCCGGAACGATGTTCATCTTTTGTGGATGTACAACCACGTTTAATCTCATTCATCCAATTGTAAACAGTTGCAAACACAGGAGCAGATGTGCCATGAACTTCATCCAACTCAGCTTTGATTTCTTTCGGCGTTAACACTTTTAAATACAAGTGTTAAATCACCACTCGAAACTCACTTTTATCCATTTTTATAATCGAATGAAAGTTGTTTACTTCAATCGATAACAACAATGAAACTATGTCATGGATACAATTGAAACTCTAACAGATGATCAGTTGGGAATGCCGGTAACTAGTAAAAATTCATTTTTGATAATACGAGCGCAATATATTGGTTTTTCTAAGGACATATTGAACGACCCTCGTATTTATCTTATACTTAATCTACTTGAGCTTCATCCTTTGCCTCTCTACTTTCTGTTCGATATTTTAAAATCTATTAGATATTTTCTAATAATTAAAGGGGGTCAAAGGTGAAAGAATGACTGAAGATTGAAGTCGTTTCAAAAGTATTAAAGGGTTCAAAGACTAGTTAAAAAGTGTGTTTGATCCTAATCTGCTCAGACAATTCATTATCGGTTCTAAGACAAAGGTGCCTAAGGCTTTTGTGCCTAAAATCTCTCAATGAGGCATATTTGATGACGTTCGGGCGACTTGTTGCCCCTTTGCAACTCTGTTGTCTCTCGCTCCGAACCGTCTCACCCACGTCGCACACCCTATGGACTCTCCTCCCGAGCCAGCCCCGCAGTTCCCCTCCTCTCTACTTGCCACTCTCTGTTGCCTGTGGCAGACTACCAGTTGGACACGACGGACGTATGTAACCTATCATGTATGTTTTCAGTGTTACAATGCATTGATATACATGAATATGTATACCAAAAAAACAGAGCGTATTTCACATTTATAATTTCGAAGAGGGAAGTGACTTGTGAATATCTTTCTTCGACTCCACGACGTATTTGATCATATGGGAGTAATAAAACGTGAATTTGTTTTCGGGGTGTACCTGCTTATTACAATACGTGAGAATATAAAAATACGAGAATTGTCAAGACGGTAACCAACTCTTATACAGATATCCTCGTGGAGGATTTGAAAAAAATGACAAATGTACCTATTTCGTTTGTTTCACGACTCCTGCAATTAGATAATACTTTTCTGAGTATTCATTTCAAAATCTTTTTCAAAATCCGTTCAAAGACCTTTTGCATCAGACATGACTACGTTTTTTTTTGCCATAAAATTTTCCTACGTTTCGAGGTATTCTTAAAAGCATATATTTGAGTGTTATTTTTCAGTCATAGGGAACTTTAATGGCAAATAAAATCCTTAAAATTTACTTAAAATAAATAAGGGATTGAATTTTTGTGCTCGGCAGAAATTGCACCTTGGCGAAAAGTTCAACTCAATTCTTACGCAAAAAAGCATGTGAAAATTGGACAATACGCCGGATTCAGGCTCTACATTTTTTAACCTGATGATGTTAATCGAGTGAAATCTAATCCATGATTGTGTTTACAGAACAGAATTTTAGTTGGGTTTATGTCTGTTTTTGAATCCTCTGTACCAGTAAGTTTAAGATTTAACAGCCACGTGAAGGTTAATAAAAGAAAACAGAAATAATGTACCTCGGTAAACAAAATAAAGATATCAATATTGTAATAGATGTAGCACAGTTGAAGAAACAAAGTTATCTACATATTTGGAAATAAGAATCACAGAGGATGGAACAAATGTAGTAGATATAAGAAGCGGACTAGGTCAAGTAAGAATTCCATAAGAAAAGAGAGTTATTAAAATATAAATATATGCAATTTGATATTAAAAAGAAATTCATGGAAAGCTTCACATGGAATATAGACTTATATGTGCCAGAAAAGATGAGGATAGAGCCCTTTGAAATGTAGTGCAGGAGATCAGCACCACATATCAAAGGAGAAGAGCAGAAAGATTATCATAGTAAGATAAAATAAGTATGAAGGGGTTCTAAAGAAAGTCAAAGAAAAAAGACAGTTATTGGATATCGTGAAACAAAGAAGAGAAACTGGTTTGAGTATATTTTTAGAAACAGCAAGTTTATCATCAATTTAACGGAAGAATAAATGGAAGCTAACAGGAGAAGAGGAAAACCTTGGCTAGAATATTTCAAACAAATCATGAAAGATGTTGGAGGAAGCAGGTAAAAGGAAATGAAAAGAATGGCAAACATCTGAGAAAAATCATCCGTGCCAATCAATCGAAGGATTGACGACCACGGGAGAAGATAGCAGTCAGTTATGATTTTTTTGGATTGTGTTAACTCAGCTTTGATCGCTTTACCTTGACACTGGGAATTAAGAACATTATCCCCATGGAAGCACACTCTTCTCCCATGTTTGCAGTGATCTTTCTGTTCAAGTGAAACCGGAATGTTTCAATCTTACTCAGATTGTACTGCAGCAATATTGTTTTTTTTAATTGTTCTTGCAGATGTTTTCATGTAGTCATTCACACGAGTAGGCCCTTGAATGAAAGGAGTAAAAGGTTGTGGCCCCTTAAACATAACAATTAAGATATAGTATATGAGTCCATTCGGTGGCGAAATTGTTGTTGAAGTTGAAGCAGTTGCATATTATCTTCAGATAAAAAATATAAATAAATATAAATAATATATGAAAGGAAGAACGAAATGAAGAAAACTGAAACACTAAGTAATAGCGTATTTGGGAGTGTTTTCTTTCATTTTAATGGAAGTTCATTTCAGTGTTTTTTTTTAGGTCTTATTATATCATCTGCAGTCTCACAAACGTAAATATATTAAGATATATAGCCGGAAAAAATCTCCAATACCGTATTGATAGATAATTTCAAGTTATCAAGTTTCAATTTTAGAGGGGAACGATGATTAGGAGATATCATAATTTCGAAGTGGATGAGGCAAAAAGGAGGAATTTTTAAATGATCGAAATGATCGATAAAAGTATTGAAAATGATAAACATTGAATAAAAGTTGAATAAATGATTTCAAAATGAAAAAAATGCCTTATTTGCCTAAGCATAGACAGGTGTGGCCTTATGTTTATTACACTTTCATACGTAGTGCTAGCATTTCTATCTGAGGTAACAATCGAGGGGTTTCATATGAAAGATCGTCCCAAATGGTGTGCTCATTGTGTCTATTTTGAAGTCACACAGAAAGGATTTGCCATTTATCTACTTTCTTTGACCAAAGAAAGATCTTTTATTAAACGGAAATCCTTCAATCATATGCGACTTTTACCAGTACCTAGTATTTACCCAACACGGCTCCGAAATCAGTTTTCTGAATCGACGCAACAAACTCTATTGATCATGACTATTCAGAAAAGTGTGTCAATAGCGAAGAAACCTCCTGCGTTCTGAAAAGAATAAGATCTTTTCACAGGAGGCCTTTCTTGAAATTGAAAGTTTTCTAAGGAGAAATTTTCTCTTTTCTAGCACGTTGAATGATTGTTTATTTATTTGCTTATAAGCCTTTATACTACTTTTTATCAAAACTATTTCTCGGAAAAAGATTGTTTATGATACATATCGTCAAAAGAAGTTAGCCTACAGGTTTTATAGACTGCGCATATGGTCCTATATTTTCTTATGGCATTTATATTTATTTTCGATACACTAAGTGACTGAAGAAATTTTATCATGTAAATTTTATACGAGATTATAAGTTTGGTTATAGGATATTGTTTATTATTTACCTGGCTTGTATTGACGCATTAGGTTTTGTCGTATTGTGACTTAGTCGAAACGATTGATTATATTGAACAAGTGATCCGCATCAAATGCATTTTCTCATTTCTTAGGAATTCGATAATGGTACTCCCTCAAATTGTTTTTTTATTACTTTATCACAGTGAAATACCTGAAAACTGTTAAATCAATGGGTAAAAATAAAGATCCCTCTTGTCATATCCTTATCAAATGCCATATAAACGATTATTCTTTAATTTTCTGCTATCAAATTTCAGTCAACAGTTATTTTTCATATAATAGTAGGAAGTATCCTGAAAATCAATCCGAGTTTTACATCAAAGCTCATATATTAGCGGTCTCATCTAACGACTTGCTACTAACGGCTAGCGTCATTCATATAGCGTCTCACACAACACCGAAGGACGCCATTTGGACGAGCACAACACACATGCCCCAGGCAAGACTTGACTCGCCATCTTTGCGTTTGACGGCGAGCGTCTTTGGGTTAACCATCAGGCTAACCCGGCCGGCGAAGGGTTCAAATATGTAGCAGGTGTACTTGGGTAAATCACTAATTATACGCCAAGCTGCTGAAAAAATGGTCCCCTATAGAAGGGAATTTCGTTTGCTGTTGTATATTTGAAACTTACGAACGATATTTTTCCTTAGCGGAAAAAGAAATTATTTTTATATTTCCTTGTCTACTATAAAAATTCATTGAAACTAATAATGTTAACGCGCATTTTTACGGTTATTGTGAAAACTAACTAGCTTTTTCTCGTCATATCGTACATGAAACGTCTGGAGAAGGAATTGTTCTATGCAGTTTTATGGATTCGAAAGGAAGGATATATGAACATTCCCAACACTCTTCTTTAGAAATCGTGCGTTTTGAGTAGCCCAAGAAGGAAATGCTTATTGTAAGTTACACATGTTTATCTTTTAAAGGATATTTGGGAATTCAAAGAGTATTCACTGCGACATAAAAATATTTACGGACCGTATTAATTTATCTCTCAAAAACATAGGTTGACTGATATGTAAACATAACTCTGTGATCTCTATTTTTCCATAAGCAAGAACTTACGTTCAAGAGTTATTCCTTGGTGCTTAAAATGTAAAATTGCTGAATATTCCAGTTTCAGTCGCCCATTAATGACACAATATGGACGATAACATTCTTTGTAAATTGTAAATATCTTGGACGTAAGAATGTGGGATTGGAGGCTAGATACATGTAACAATTTGCAAAAACCAACGAACCTAAATACTACCTCACGCCTTCAGGGTATAATTGTTCTCATCCGTAACTGTAGACCAGCGTTTGATCAGCGTCCTCCTCCCGTCCTAAGATCCGTAAATGTGATCGGCCTTTGCATCGAATCTTCGCTCCTCAATGGGTCCCATCGGCTCCTTTCGAGGAAAGCGCTACCCTCATCCCCACCAGCCCACAACGACCCAGACCGTTCACTCTTCGTTAAATCCTTTGATATGATGTCCATTCATGAGTGAATCATTGGGTGAGCGGTGGTTTTGTAGGGGATTTGGAAGAAGGAAGTGGCTCGGGATTTTCTTGGGTGTGGGCGGGAGAGAGAGAGAGAGGCAGAAAAAAGCGGCGATGGGGAGGCACCGTGGAAAATGGAGACTTGATGGAACGGGAACAGGTTTGGGAGGAGTGGTTGGGGGCGACGGGGCGAATTTGAGGAGATTAATCCCTGAAAAGGGACCGGGGGGGAAGAAATGCTCAAATTCCTATGCAGATTAATGATTGCGAATGGGCGGGTAAGTGGGCGGGGATAATTGTTGCGTGTGAGGAGGTAAAGGGAGATAAAAGGTTTCTTTCCGTATCGCGTAAGTTTCACGGGCCCGTTGAGATAAATTATACAAATCCATGGGGGTGGAAAGATTTTCAGCAGCTAAGCGAGGCTAAATTTTACGTACATTTAATAGTTTATGTTGGATCCGTTTATTCCACCAGTTTTCCGCATTTAAGCTTCGAGTCGAAGTGACTCTACCACATTTGACCCAGATTTGCCACACTTGAAAAATCGATCGTCCTGATCCCTGCGTATTACTCGGGTTTGTGACGCTTTTGTTTGCTTTATACCATAAAATTTCCACCCGCATTCCATCTGGAGTTTTCAAATCTTGGACTGAAGATGCCAGCGTAAGTGTCGGTGAAACCTTTTTCGTCGAAAGCCATCGAACGCGGTGCAACTATACTAGAATGAAATATATCATCAAATCCACACCCCAGAAACCTCCGAGCAAACAAGCGATCACATAATTTATTAATTTCAATTTAAATGGGTAACAACCAATACCAAGGCCTCATGGCTACTTATTCGAATCATTATTGAATTCTCCCATTCAATAAACCCTAATTAAGCTAATAACACATTTAAGAGTTTGATGAAACCTTGTCTAAAACGTAAGGAACTAATAACTTTAGTAAAAAACTTTTGAGAATTTTGTGGTTATTTTTAAAAATAAACATTGCCGACCTTTTCTGCCAGAATAGCTTCGAGTTAGTTCAGATAATACTGAGAGGAAACCTGCTGGAATCTTTATTGCTCTTCTAAAAGAAAAGAGTTACGACATTTCAATACACTCTCAAAGGTTTGGAGGTCTCTGGTCTCCGTCAACCTTAGTTGAAAACTGCAGTAATCTCATATTAATGAAGTGCACGCCGCTCGGAAGAGTTATTAAAATGCCAGATATATGGAGATTAAAGGAATTAAGCAGAATTCTTTTAGAACATTATTGGCAGAGGAGTGTAAATGACCGCCTAAGTAAAGGAGAAGGGAGGTCCGGGAGAAAATTTCACTAGACTCACTCAGGAAATAGAGAAGGAGCGTATTGGTTTGCCCACTTCGTTGAATGAAAGAATTCTCAAGACATGTCACTGAAGCGTTTAATCATAGCCTTTAACCACCCTTACATTCTCCTTAGAATCGGGAAGCAATCTCTTTTTTTTCCTTAACGGTTAGAGAAAACTCACTCAGAAATTAAGTCGGGGTAATAGGAAAAATATTCGGAGGAAGAGTTTGTTTATGATCAATTTTTTTATTATTATGAAGAATTTTTTTAATGTACCTTATGATTGAAGGAGTGTTTGTAAAAATCATCAAAGGTGTATGGTTTGGCTGTTAGAAATAATACCGAATATAGACGATCGTCAAGTGTGCACAATGGAAATTGTCGTTCTTCCAAAGTGCTCCAAAACTTTATACAGTTATGGTCGTCTTTCCTCTAACTTATTATGCGCAGCCAATAAAATATAGGTACAGATTCTTGTAAAATTGTGACTGATTAAATTTCTTTAAATCCCTTCAATTTTCTCTGTTCTCGGCGTTTCAAATGCGTATTATATTATCTGTTGGAAATTAATCGGCTCGTGCGGCGCGGTGGTACGTCTTGTGACTCACCAAAACCGCAAGAGTTTAAACAGCAACATGTTTGCAAGTGAAGCCAGTCTCTTGGCTTCACATTACGCGGTGCCGCGACACGTCACCGTGAATCCATCTCTTTCGACCGGACGCCAAAACGAGGCCACTGCCTTGTCGGAATCGAATCTCAGTCTCCGTTTCCCCTTGATCCCGCCTTTCCCTCCTCTGTTTGAGGGGTGCAACTGTTTGCTCATCTCGTGGTGACATAATACCCGTCTGCTATCTTCAGTCTGCCCTTCCCCTCGCACTGCCTCATCCCACTTCCCAGACGCTGCACGGTTCCGCTGCTCTCGACGCCTACATCCGTCGTCATTTCCACCTTAAAAGAAG
>WURS02030395.1:0-11629 GCA_011762765.2 Rhinocypha anisoptera | reverse complement strand
AAATTTTAATCTTTTTTACAAAAATATGCCGCGTCATGCGGCTTTCTTTCATTTTCAGGCAACGACCTTTGTTCTTACAAAGAGGGAGGCTGTATTTTTTATTAATCTACTGTCGCAGTCTTTGGCTTGGTCGTTGCCGGAAAAATAGAGTGTATTCAGTGTTTCCATTCTTACCGGCAGTGGTATTACTCTGTGGAGAGTGAACATATGATTTCCAGTCTGGAGGGGTACTTCCACAAAGAGACGGAACCTCGCACTGTCGGTCTGAAAGGAGACTTGGGCGAGGGTATAATATCCGTAAATATTTTTGAAAGTTGTGTCGAATGGAAATTTTGCATCCAGGGCAATGCTCATTTGAATTTCTTTTAACGCCTCATGAAGGTCCATTGGGGAGAAACAATAGGGACTCAAACGTAGATGTATTGTGTCTTCCCAGGCCGCTGAAAATAATAACAATTCAGCTCTAATCTCACCAAGTAAAGTTTTGAGCATGCAAAACCCCAACCTTATTGAAAGAGTCGTGCCAAGATGGCTACTCAATCCACGGAGATTGTCTCCTAGTTCCATGGTAACAAGGGCAAGCTCCACGGTGATGCGGCTATCATGAGGGCATTCTTGGCTACCAGAGCGTAAGTGGCATTGATCATGGTGGTTTGCAATTGCAACACATGTGCACTCCGACTGGTGCCCTGTTATAACCTCTTTATCACTCAATTTAATATGTAGTTCTAAATCTCCCTCCATAAGAGTACCGAACAAAATCTTGAGGGTGTCCCCTCCGAAATTGATTACTTCCCTCTTTTCCTTTTGTGAAGTTTTTTGAAATGTCCAAATTTTTGCCAGAATTGCTTTCGCGACGTTGCCTAAAGTTTCTCTCTCTTTCTCTATCAAACGTTCTCTGTAATTCAGCTTTCAATTCCGTAATGTTGGATTCCATAATGGCACAAAATTTAGAAGATGACACCCACATTTTTTGTTCAAGTAAATATTGTTTTCTACCAATCATTCAAGGTGATTATTCACCAAGTGTAAAATGACCTTTACATGGAGATTTAAGTTGGTGAGTTAAATTGGCAAGTAATCCAAATACAAATGGATGTGCAGTGGCATCATTATAGAATAGATACATTAAGGACAGTAGTTGATCATATAGTCAAAATTCAGATTACAGATTTCCAAATAACTGCCAAGGAAGGAATGATTAAATAATTACATATGCAACATTTATAAAATCTACCAACTTTGATATGTTTCCAAAATGTTACTTTGTCACGGTACTTTGCTTTAGGTAATGATGGTATGATTTTTTTATTTTCAAAGTGTATCTGCATATTTAACGTAAAAAAAAATTGCTGGTGTTCACTCATTATTTAAGGAAAATGCACAGTTAAAATTATAACATGTTCAAATTTCTCCTCCTGCCATGATCCCATTATTCTAGGAGATATCTTCAATAAAAGGATCGATCAAGATGATCATTCGCTGCATAAAGCAGCCTTAAAACGTTTCTCATCACATGAACCTGTCATGCAAAAAACTATTGCTTTTCATGGGATCATTTAAGGCAATCATGCACCATGGGAAGTAGCCTTTAGGGCAGCCAATATGGAATTTGGGATATCATGTGCCCCCAAAGAATTGCAACAGGATGGCCAAGGTTTTAAAAATTATTTTCAGATTTTAAAAAATTCAAAATATTTTCCCATAACCCTTCAATGCCATCCTATGTTCACTGAACTGACCTCTTTAGTTTTTTAGTATGCTTCAAATTAAGTAATATTTGTGTGCATTTTGTTTTCAACGCGATTTTTAAAACCTCACCCTCAATTATGGCAGCTCCAGGGAAAAAAAATGATGGAAGATTGGAGTGATGAGCAAGCTGATGTTGTTTTGCTTGAAAGTGACTCTAAGGAAAGTGTTATGAAATGTGATAGTGACATTGATAATGACATAATTGATCACTCCAAAATTGATGCATTGGTGTATGATTACTTGCATGAGGTAGAGGATATTGTCTCAGAATTTTACTTGGACATTATAAGGAGGCTTTAATTGCTTTAAGGATTTCCACATCAAGCAGAACTTTTTTAAGGTGAAGCAATTTTTTTTTCTATGAGCTAAAAGATTTTCAACATGATATTTTTTTGTTTGAGTTACCCTCAGAATAGGTATTAATATAAAAGAAATGTTTATAATTTACCTTTAATGACAACTCCTATATGGAAATTGGAAATGCTGTGAACAAAAATCTGCCCTGGAGATGAATAGAATGAAGTTTGGTGTATTTTAACCCTTTTGGGCCAGATCCCTTAACTGATATGCAGCCCCTGCATACATGTGTGTGACAAAATAAAGGAAAAATGACCAAAATATAGATCGTCTGTACTAGGGGGATGATTCTGAACACTCAATATATCAGTCGTTCGTCACAGAAGGGTTAAACCATTAGATAACTACTGTTGTATAATGAAATATCTGTTCTTCCAGTCCATATTTTTCAAAACGTATTTTTCAAAGTGTGATTTTCGAAGCTTTTGGTGGCAAGTAGCAGTCAGTAAAGAGCAAGAGAAGACATGAGCCCAAGAGATTGGAAGGAAAGGAATAAGAGTAACAAAGGCTGCTGTCATGTAGCCCCCTTATCAGTCAATAAACTTGTAATTCCATGTCTTTTTTTCCTTTATTGAACATAATAATAGGTCCAAAACCCTACAGAAGGTAATCAATATTATAACTGGGGAAAAGTGACTAAGAGAGAAAATCTAATGTTATGAAGCTAACAGGAAGTCAGCTTTCCACATCAAGTTACAATTTTTTCAAATCAGTTGTGCCTCTTTGATGTCCCCTTGAATTTGCGGAAACAATTTAGTGAGTGGAAGCGGTTTTAACTCACAAAAGTGTAAATATTTGAAAACTCCTTTTTTCTCCTACTAATCCTTTTTATTACAGCAAAGAATCTGATCTTGAAGTGTAATGTAAAATGAAGTATATAATAAAGTGAAATATAAAATATCTTCTGGAATGGATCACATTTGCATTATTACCCATAGTATTCAACCCAATGGCCGGTTTGATAGGTGAGGTTAGAGAGCTCAGCTAGAAATTCATGCACATAGTAGGGAGACTAGTTCCTTTATCCGTACTGTCTGTGGTATGATCTGGCACTTTGTTTTAGTCTTAGAAATTACTCAAGTCTGGGTTCAAGCTAGAGATGTGTCGAGAGGCATCACTGGGACTTCATCCCATAGATGCACCCAGTTGAGTGACCAAGCACTCTAGGCAATGGGTTACCGTTGCCTCCGACATTTTCACTATGAAAACTTCCCCAACATAGAGTAAAACCTCTGAAAAGTAAAATCCAAGGCACTGAAATTTTGCCACTTTGTTATTAAGAGAGTTTGTTTTTCATACGTGTACTGCACATTGTGTCACTCAAGAGGGAAAAAGCCAAAAGCTATGGGAACTAGTCACTTGGCGTATTTGAACATATGATTGCCTCCATCCCATCCTCTCTTAATTTTATGACCCAACAAATAAGCAAGGTTCAAATGGCCACACTTTCTTATTGTTCTGGAATGGGACCCACCTTTCCTGTGCCTTTTGAGAAGGTTCACGACCCTCTCAAGTTTGACGAATGCATTCTGTCCACAAAGTTTTGGGAAATTTTTTTATGATACACCCTCACCATCTCCCTCAGTGGCCTCCAATTTTTGGTTATAAATTAAAAATATTTATGTACTTTTAGGTATAAAATTATTCAGAAATTATCAAAGAAAGTAAATATGGAGTGCAGATTTATATATATTTCTATATGATATTGTTAACTCTACTCAATCGAAGTACACACTGCACCACTCGCAGGTTAAAGGGCGACATGGATTATAAGGGATGTCCCTGATAACAGGAGAATGCTATACCTGCTAAACGCTTGTTGGCACTTGAAGAGAAGAGTTGTGTGTCTACTTTTTTCCCACACACAGTTGTCATGAAAGAACCAGACTGCCACAGCTGAAAGGTAAATAATATATACATTCATTCATTCATTTTCCCAAAGATCATGAAACCACATGAAATAAGCCACGTCACAAAGTCAAATATTGATTAAGTATAAAGATATTCCTGAATTGAATAAAAACAGTTGGATAACAGATAAGCTTTCACTCTCTGCTTAAATAACAATGTACTCATGAACCCTTTAAGCTCCTTGAGTAGTTTATTATATAACTGCAGACCTAAATGCTTGATAATTCATGCAGTTTTCCTGGTACAGACAAAAGGATGTGTAGTGCAACGTCAGATTTAATTTATGCTCATCGGGAGTAAACAAAAAAAATGCAGCACACTTCCAAATTTACATCTTTATTCCCTCATGTCTCACTTTACACTCCCCACTATCACCTTCCAACAATCCCCGCTCTTCTTACATAAACACCAATCAATTACTTTCCAAAAATAAATTATCTAAAATTCCACTCCACATTAACAACAATGAAATAATTGGCCAGCACACAACATCATGACAATAGGCCAGATGTTACAGTAGATTACCATGTTGCCTAGTATTGTGACTTTGAATAGCTGAGTTTGTAATAAACTCATGAAAATTGGATTTTTCATACAGTAAGGCAGTATGTATAAACATGGAACAGGTAGTATGCTATTATGCTTGAGCAGTGGATGATAGGGAGTACAATAGCTCACTTGAGCAATAAATCTAATATATACCCCTCTTTTGAATTTTAAAAATGTTTAAAGCCCTAGGTGATGAACCTCACAATAAAATACTATACAGCAAATGAGTAAGAAATTCCCCATGGTACAGTAATAAAAGAACTTCTAGCGAAATAGTAGATCTGATGTATCTGTTAAGAAAACAGATGGAGCTGAGTTTAGAGGCTAATAGGGTAGCAATTCCAAGGGTAAATGAGTGTCCAGTGGGACACCCAGGAATTTTGTATTATCTACTTGAGGTATGATTTCCCCATCAAGATCAACTGTAAAAAAACTCCTTTTCTTATTAATATTGGAAAAATAAATCAGATGTGATTCATTCACATTGAGTTGCAAGCAATTGTTGCTGCACCATTTCAACAGCTGCTGAGAGACAATATTTGTAGAGTATTGTAGTGTCCAGCTAAGATGAGGTGATAATGAAGTTCGTATCATCAGCATATAGTACCGGGTGAATATCAGCAGTAGGAGGAACAAAGTTGGGAAGGTCTTTGATATATAGAAGAAACAAAATGGGGTCAAGCCCTGAACCTTGAGGAACACCTATGGTCAAGACTTTGAGGAGAGAGAGAGCAATATCACCATTTGAAATAAGAGATACAAATTGGCTTCTGCTCGTGAGATATGATTCCAGCCAAGAGAGAGGTATGCCTCTTATTATAAGTGAAAAAAACTTATTTAGAAGTATTTTATGATTAACATTGTCGAATGTTTTGAAGAAGTCATAAAATAACCCAACAGCTTCAATTTTATTATCCAAAACATGTAAGATAGTATTAATTACTTGGCTGATAGCTGAGCTAGTGGATTTGTGCTTACAAAAGCCATATTGAAAAGATGAGATTAAACAGCTTGTCTCTATTAGATAAAAGCTATTTATAATAAACTAATTCAAAAATAATAATAAATAATATCGAAATTAACAAGTGTTTAGACTTCATAACAGAAAATTATATACAAGTGTTAAAAAGAGATCTCACATGAAATTGCAATATTGCAAAACCATAGTCACCAACATCAAGGTTATCCTTACCCTGGCTGAAAAGTGATAAAAATGAATCCCGTAACCCCCCAATTTTTTGGAAAGTCCAGAATTCACAAACCCAACCTTCCCAATCGCCCCAAAAAAACTTATGATTTGCTATGATGTTGTTTTTTTGGCAGATAAAGAAGAGGACTTGAAAAAGTCTATAGCAAGAATGAGCAGAATTCAGTTGAACCAAATAAATACATTTAGATATCTGGGAGGCATAAGAACAGGTTAGAGACATGTAACATATAAAAGCAGACCAGCTCAAGCATGAATTTCATTCAATAAGAAAAAAAGTTATTGACATCTAAATATACAAATATGCCGAAATTAAAAATATATTAATATAAAGCTTCAGATGGTATTTCTTCACCAGAAATGGATCAGAAATATGGACCATTAATAAAAAAGGAAAACAGAATAGAGTCCTCTGAAATGTAGTGCTGGAAAAGAGCAGAATGACTTATTTGAAAAAGATAAAGAAATTGGACACCAAAATGAAGAAGAGAAATCAGAGATGGTCTCAAGGCTTAACTATTTTGAATTCTTTCATCTTGGAGTAACAAAAGAAAAGTAAAGAGATCATAAAGAGAAGTAAAGAAATCATAAAAGAAAAAAATAAAGAATTTGAAAGGGAAATGTAAAGAATGGCAAACAACAGAGAGAAATGAAAATGGAAAATTATGGGTACCAACCAATCGGAATATTGAAGACTGGAAAAAAGATCACTGGCCAGAGATGTGAAACATAGTTATTCTGTTATCCATTACTTTTAAATATGTTCATATGTTAATAATTAAAGAATAACACACACCAGTCAACCACCAATGCTCTAATTCAAGGCCATAACATTCTCCAGTGAGATGATGTGCATTATTTTTGTCATTCTACTGATATTGCACAGTAAGGGTCTCTGTCATACTATGATTAATTTTTTTATGATTTTGACATCAGCTATAAAAAGTAACCCATTGTGGGGATCATTTGAACTTTACAAAAAAACCCTTTTGCTATGCAAAAGTACTTTACTAATTATACCAATGCAAAAGCTATATTAGTAGAAAGGAATATCCAAAAGACTTTTATACAAATTGAAATTTCTGATTTTCACATCCTTTGTTTGTATCTGACTTTTCTTATATTCCATTGTATAAAATATTTGGGTTAAATAAAATTTGTATTGACATTCATTGGAAACCTTCATGTTTTACATATTTTTTTATAGTTTCTTTTAAAATATTTAAGGGGTGAATTTTCTCACTGGACAAATTTTAATTACAAACCTACTACTGCCGGAAATGAGGATATTAAGGGTAGCCTTAAGACCTTCACTAGTTATAACATTAAGCATTTTTGTCAACAGATAGTGTTTATTATAAGATCATGCAGGCAGGGGGACATAGGCAGACAAAAATTTCCCTGAATCAAAACTCCAGATTTTCTAGAATTCCATTTCCTGGAATTTTCTAAAACAAAACTATCCAAGATTTTGTGGAAAAAAGCTTAAACCTTAAAACTAAGGGGAATTATTTTGTTATTTTACTTACCCCAAAAGGGAAGTGAAAAGTATAACCATGCACAACATGGTATAACTATGCACAATAACATAATAAGAACTATGAGAATCAATATCCTAGCCAAAGAAGACCACTGGAAATAGTTCAGTCTTCTCCATTCTGAAGCCTTCCTCTGAAACTGGCATCCATTTTTATTTTTCATACTTTGGATCTCTCCTTACATTACCCTACTGAATTATTTCCAAAATTGCTTTTGTTATGATCAAACTCTTTCAGACTTGTACCTGGCTTCTCCATTTCACTCTATTAACTTACTTCCCCCCTCAACTGTTTCCCTCTTTGTAATGTCATGCACTTGTTTTTCTCAGATTCGGCTGAAATTGTTCCCTCACTTATATCCTTCACACAAATGAGGTCAGTGACTCTGTATTGACTCCTTGAACCACCAATCACTATTCTGATCATAATTTCAGATGCATTTTCAGTTAACTCACTTATCGTTACAAAGTTCCCCATGCATAACTCCTACTTTCCATACTTTTTACCTTTTCTGCCTGATTCAAGAACATATTTGTAAAAAATATGCATTCGCACCTAAATCTCAAGTTTCTGTATAGAAGCATTTGCAACATAGAAAACCAGCAATGTGTCAACATCTCAGAATTTCAATTTATTTCTTTGAACGCAACTCGACACTGATTACTATAATTGAAATATGGATTGCATAAAATTATACGAGCAATATATACTTGCATATGAACCTTAATCTCCTGCACAAAACTCACTAATTTTGCTCTAAAATAGAACGCAAGAAAGAGAAATTGCCACAAGCCATTACAATGATAGAGACATGCATCATATATATATATATATATATAATTTACTATATACTCCGTGGATAGACACAGTGATGTGGACTTTCTTAAGAAAGTTGATGCCTAAAGGTTCCTTTCATGACTGGGATAGAGAGAAGCATATACAATACTTAAGAAAAGGAATAATTTTTTACTTACTTCTCATATCACATCTTCCTATTCCTTCCGCACAGCCACTCTGTGAGACAAAGATGTCTCCAACTTTACTGATTTCTGCCTCCACTCCTCAAGTCTTGGCACAATAGTCCGTCTCTGTCTACACGGCTTCCTTTCAAAGTTCCCAGTGGTTAATGGAAAGTTATACGCTCAGGTCACGGAAAGGGGGGGGTGAACAGTATTTCGGAAAAGAGAAAGGTAGGAAAGGACAGGAAGCGAAGGTGATGAAATATGGGTGAGGATTTGAGAGCGGAGCGTCGCATTCCAAACGGTTTCACAATTAATATTATTAGTTCCTTCCCTTCACTCCCTCCTCTTCGACCTCGGGACGGATATTGGGCAAACTCACGGAGCAAGGGTGAAAGTAGCATTATTCGAAATAACACTGGTCGGAGGTTATAAATAACTCGACGGAAAGCTTACTTCAAGGGAAACGAAATAATTTCTCAGCTAATCTCTTGCACCTCAAAAGTAACCCTCCCGAATAGATCTTTGTTACTAGAAATCAGTCCTTTCTTTTACTGTCCGTGTTTCCATCCCCTCCTCCTCCTCCATTTTACATTTCACGATCCTTGCTCAGCTCTTTGTCCCCACCTCTAACCCTCCTCCGGAATACCCACCCCCTCTTCTTTATCGCATCACTGATGTGACTCATCTCCCCGCTTCCACCGAAAAAAAAACTCTCCCCGACACGCCCTTTGTCTGCCCATCCCTCTCCCCGCGCCCTGTCTCTTAGACCCGGTTCGTTAATAATGGAGGCTGAGAGCCCTACCGGGTGTTATCTTTTTCTTTTTTCACCTTCTTCTTCTCATTTTTTCGAAGAGGAGAAAGAAGGGGAATGACGAGGGTAGTGAATAACGGAGAGTGGAGAGAGTAGCGGAGGGGGGGGGGGAGCGGGAGAAGAGGGAGAGAGGGACAGGAAGAGAGCAGAGGGAAACAGTGGAAAAGGTTGTGTGAAACGTCAGGATGAAGAGGATAGAGGGATGAAGGTGGGAATTTGAGAGAGAAGACAAGGAATTTGAGGGGGAGAGAGAGAGAGAGTGAGTAAGAGAAAGGAGATAGTAGGATTCAGGAGAAGAGATGGAAAAAATGGGAGGGACAAAGGTTGGAAAGGACGGTGAAATTTTCCCGGGGAAAGAGAATGAGTTGCGGGCAGGGTGACGTGGAGATGGAGGGGAAGGAGGGAGAAATGGGGAGAGGGAAAGAGAAAGAGGGACAGAGAGTGGAGCGAGGGGCGAAGGAAGAGAAAGTTCGCCACCGTCGTCGATGGGATGGATGTGTCTGGCTGAAGGACGAGGGAAGAGCGAAAGGGTTAATAGAGTCATTCGAGCGTGTCAAAGTTTTCCACCGATTTCATTGAATTCCTGTTCCCGAGGCGCTTCCCTTCCACACCGCCCATGCATATCACAAGCTAGGCTTAAAGGAGGAAAGCAGATATTTTAAATATCAATACAGAATTCTTCTCGCTGTTTATGAGAAATTCTTTCGGCGAATATGAAATAGAATATTATCGAGTGTGGAAATAAAATATCCTCAAATTAAATAGGGGGTTATATCACGTTAAATAAAAATAAAACATTTTTATTAAGGAATACAATCTTAAACCTATTTACTTCAAACTTTTCTCCTACACTGCTACGATATATATATATATATATCGTATATGAATACGATATATATATATATCGTATATGAATACGATATATATATATCGTATATATATATATATATACGGAGTAGACTTAATTACTGAGAAGGAAGATGATCTAATGGGAAAATTGTTCTTAAGAGTGAAGGGAACTGGAATATATAAGCTGAAGATGAGGAAGAATAAAAATAGGGGTTTTGATTGGTGCAAGGAAAAAAGTATGATATAATAAAACTGAAGAAGGTAACATTTAATCTAGGAAAAGAATTTAGCTATGTAGAACACCAGGTATGGAGGAACCAAGTATTATATAAAAATCCGTGAAAATGATAGTCTTATAAAAATAACAAACTCCTTTACAAAAATTTATAAAACATATCATATAATAGATATAATTGGAATTCTGACTTGGATAAGGCCTTAAGAATAAGAATAAAAATGTTTTAGGAAATGAAAATGTGATTTGCTAGGAAAATTAGGTAGACTGTTGAATAGACATCCCGAACAACCTAGCTCGAAGTTTCTGCAGAAAAAAAATTTTTTTTACTATAATTACAAAAGAAAAAAGGTATGCAACGGCCTCTATGTTGAGTCACGACAAAATAGAAAGTTATCATTGTATAAGTCCCTATATAAGGGAAGAAAGGTACCTTTGGCAGTTGGATGAGTGGTATGAAGGAGATTTTGGAAAATGGTAAAGTTCAGAACTCGAGGAAGTTAATAGGTTGAGAAATGACAGGATACCTCAAAGAACTGCCATAAACAAATTTTTGGATTCATCACCAAAATATTACGATGAAGTATGACTGGAAGATCACATTTAAATTATGCTTTCAATTAGACGATTATTACGATTATACGATAAGTACTCAGAAGTTGGGCATAAGCTTCTTTATTCAGAGCCTCATAATGTTCACATCATCTTTACATCACTTGATGAGCAAAAAGGAAAATTTAAAAAATCTCTAGCGCAAACGTGTGACTTATAGACAAATGGAGGAAGTTAACCTTTGTACCATATTATTAGCGAAATTCTCACGGAGACGCGGATGGCGAAGAGAGATAATTAAATGATCGATTGAACCCGTAACCTCACGAAACTAGGCTAAGAGGAAACTATTCTCGACCTTACATCCATTCCACACCGGCGGCGCCGCACAATGTCACCGCGAGAAACGGATGAGGAATCTCGCGGGGTGTACACTGTTTGTGTGAGTGTCTGTGGGCAACATAGTCTCGGGGAGTCGAAATTTTCATATCATACGTGCGCTCATTATCATTGTCGGCACCTGCTCTCACCACGTGAGCGTCGTTTTAGAAGAAAAAATAAAATGAAACGACGCATCACTAAGCGAACAAAACTAATTCTCGCTTGACACGCGGAGTCACAAGCGGATAAAAAGATGAATAAATTTCGCGGAGGACGACGAGCAATCACCTCATGAAAATTACATTCGGCGAGCTAAATTACTGCATCGCGTCCTTGATTCGCCGAGAGGGGAGAGAAGAGAGGAGGCGCTGATCTTGCGAGAAGAGGTAAGTAATTATCAGCACACCAATTGTTTATAGCTAGAGCAGTTGACCGTGATTTTTCCACGAGGCAGGGACAAGAGCATGATGTTATTATAACATTAGTGTCATCAGCATACATAACAGGTGTTATTCCTTCTTTGCC
>WURS02030385.1:0-11629 GCA_011762765.2 Rhinocypha anisoptera | reverse complement strand
TATTATATTTTATATATAACTATATTATATTAAATATAAATATATTATATTACTTTAACATCCTATAGTATCCAACATTACCAAAAAAATGTCACTATCACAAACTAACCTCTCCATGTTATACAACATATATGATTAAATGTCACTAGGTGTCGTTTACTTTCATGGAGTCACCAAATTATTTTTTCCACTAACCAAACTTTGGCTTTTGCAGTCACTGATGACCACCACAGCACATGCACACTTAAAATATATTAAAATTTCACATTTAACTGCACAAACCTGAGCAAAGAGTTGCTTGAAGTAATCATATATTAATGGTTGGAATTGTGAGAGGCAAGCAAGGGGTGAGTCGTTACCCATGGAACCGAGGGCTTCTTTCCTGCCAAAAGAAATGACATTTTCACAAATTATATTAAAGGGGAAAAAGTATCAGAACTCACTCCCTATAAAGAATGGTTGCAGGAAAACCATGTATTTTATATGAAAATATATAAGAGTCATTCATTGCCTAGGTAGTGAAACTCTGAAGTCTGAAATATCATTAATGTTAGTATGGCGTTTAACTTGAGAATATACAACTTCTAGCAAACAATATCAAAAAGGCATAATGTGCTCTTCAATACAAATAATTTTAAAGCAGAAGTTAACCAAGGGATCCCAAACATAAAACATTTAATCCTGTAGTGTAAGCAAAGAAGTTTTCTGAATTGAGTCCTTTTCAAGTCAGGCAAGTATGCAATCAGAGAGTATTGCTTGGTTATGAAACTTTAATAGAAACAATTATGACAGGAAATATAAATAACATAATAATCATATTTACCTAATAATAATTTATACTTCAGTTTATTGCATTAAAATTGTTAATACTTTCTGGAAAATATTTTTATTCCAATCAAATAATAGTATATGATTCCAGTATATATATGTGACACACTTACTTAGTTTGTAACATGGGGATTAAGAGCATGTTGATGGTCTCAATGTTGTAACTGAATAGGGAAAGTCTCTTGTCTCCACCCCACATTCTTCTAAAAGGGACTTCACTAAGGTCTCCACTCCCAGTACCAACACCACCAGGCTTTGGGGTTGTCCCATTAACTACTGTAGGCTTGACCGGCTTCTTTCCTCTATATTCTGACCGTAGGTCTGACATTAGGATCTGGATAAAGGAAAATATGCAATGCTATTTCTAAACAATGTATAATACAGACACTTTAAGTTAAATATCAATCACATGCATTTCATAAATCATAAATTAGTAACCTACTTTTCTTGAATGTTATTTATACCACTACATTACAATAAAGTAGCTTTTTCACAAATATTTAACTTTAAATATGTTTAAGAACTTTATATAAGAATTAACAAAAAATGCAGTAAATATAATTATATGCTTAATTAAAAAAAAATAGATATATAAAAATCCTGAAACATTCTCCAATACAGCAACAATAAGCATTCATACATATTAAAAACCATACAGCACATGTAAGAAAAAAGTAATTTCTACTCTACTGCTACTACTACAACTACAATTTTTCTAACTACCACAAACAATTACGAGACATGCTCTACCACGAACAAATAGTGCTAAAATAGCACATAATAGTTTACCATCACAAAATGTGCATTCCTCCAGATACACTTATGTATTATAAAAGGATAATTTACCAGTGTGCTTGAGTAATGAATGCATTACATATTGAACTCCATTTACTACGTGTATACTTGTCTGTAGTATTGTTCATTGACATCCAGCTCAATCTTTGGCAAATGAGTGCAAGATGCAATGTATTGGGTGGCTGCCTTTGAAGACTGGTAAGTGTGTCAATACTTGGTCTAAGTAGAAAACTTTGTCACTTTTAGCACTTTGTCACAAAAGATGATAATAGAACTGTAGGCTAGCACATTTTTTGTTTCTTTAATGCACTATTTTCTGAATGCATAACATAGAGAATTCATAACATAGAGCAGTCTGAAGTTCATTCTACAATGGACATATGCCATAAGATGTAACGATTTCTTCATGACAGTCATCCTCTAATGAGGACTAAGCCATACAATAATGACATGGATATCGAAGAAAAATAAGTTCCAAAGTTATATTTCTGTGGCATAGCATTGCACAGGAGTTTTAATTAAAAACTATGGAATAAAATATAAAACAATATGGAAGTATAATAAGGAAAACAAACTATGCCCCTCTACCAACAAAAAAGCTTCCGAAAAAGCAGTGGGCCTTAACTGATGCTGGCAATAATAATGACATACACTGATTGGCTCATATTTTGCCTACTGGAAAGATGGGACTAAACCATCTTCCTTATTTACTGCAGGCTCTTTAAGTTGGCTTACATGCTACACCTTACGGCCATTGTAGAATGGCCTTGAGAGTTAAAGAGAATACATAGAAAATAAGACTACACAAAAGATACCATATTACAAAATAAATATCACAAAAATATATTGCATGGAAAGCATCAGTCTAAGCAGAACATATATAAGCTGAAAAATTATAATCTGGCACAGTTAGATTATGTTTCAGGAGACAGCAGACATTCCACGATCCTCTGAATCTTCACTGGATTCATTTAGGAATATAGACTTCTGTGAGATAGAATGTCTAAGATATTCTAAAAATGGCCAAATTGAAGAAGAATAGCAGGTTCCCATTCCTCTCTGCCATGGCTAATAGACAGACCTATATATAAATAATATCTAAAAATGCTGAGATTTTTTGTATAGCATTGTTGCCCATTGACACAAACTGTGGGTCCAACAATAAATAGTGACCAAGAAGAACAGAGAAAAATAAAATAGTTTCTGTTAGTGATGAAACTTTCAATTGTCTACACACACACTAGCTAATACAAGAAATCAATTTTAAAACAAACTACTAATACTTTAATGCTGTAAAATCAGGTAAAAAAACAATGCTACCATTCTTAGTTAAATTGTTGAAATCTAATTCAACCTAAATGTGTTTAATGCATGCAGTAAAAAATTTTGTGGACATGGATATACCTACTGAACAAAAAATTGAAAAGAATATACACCACCAAACAATTTAAAAAAACTAATTACCACACTCCATTTTACTCACCAACTGAAAACCGAAATTTCATTGTAGTCAGGTAGCAAATATAAGAAGGAAAAACTCATTGTAATTAATAAGCATTATATACTTGGGAGATATTTAACTACAATTATCAATCACTCTCATTAGTCTACCATAAATTAGCATTAAAATACTGTAGGACCGTGTAATAATAATGCCTGTAACTGATATTAATACAAAGAAATACCAACTATTTTATCAAGGATAACTATTTAATATTATTCTGCTGAATACATTGGTATTAACAATAAATATTTGATGATTTAAAGAGTAACAACTACATAAAAATGTCCCAATTGAGAGAAGTACAAACCTAGCTCACCATTGGCCTTCATTCAAACTGAGCTTTAGAGTAATTCATCAAAGTCACATTTGAACACACTGTATTTGGGATAGAAATGTAATCCATTTCGAAATAGCCACTACCATTCAAACATTTTTTACAGCATGACCATTTCTCAACTTAAATTTGAGAGAAAGCTTCATAATGTTAAGACGACATCATAATTGAACTTTTGACAGCAGAATTAGCTTACAAGTAGATGGACCACAAAATAAAAAAATAAATGCATTTATGCTTAATTAAAATTATAGTAACTTATGATGTAATGGTTAAACAACCTAAGACACAAATGTACAACGGTAGTAAATGTGTGTTTATTGATACGAAAAAGTTGGTGACTGGATAATTCAGCTTAGCATCTTATTAGATATTTCCACAATCGAAAGGTTGATTAAAAGTCCCATTGAGGGCTGTGCTTAAAGAATTCCTACTTTAAAAAGGTGAATCTAGTCCATTTTGTCAAGATACACTTGTGTTTACAAAATAATTAACAAAGAATACCTAATGAAAACTTCATTTAACCTAACGTAATGAACCACAGATTTTTCTGTCCTACAAAAATTTACTGTGGCTATGAACAAAAAATTTCTCCATTGCAGTGCCTTGAACACCCACAGATATATCTTTCTTCACGTTTGGATCCTAACTTGGGGGCTTCAATCTCTTTCCACAGCTACTGGGGTGGTGGCAACCTGGACCCTCCATAGCCTTGCGAGTCCCTTTTATGGCATGTGTAAGCTGTAGACTTTTTGTTTAAGCAGTACATTTTTAAAGAAGCAGTTTTTGCCAGCTCAAAAATATTAGGTCAGAAATGAAAATGAAGGATTTTGCTGACCTTTTACAATTTTTTAACGTAATTCTCCTGTTAAAATTAATGATTTTGTTGAATAAGAAGCTGAAACCATACCAATGGTAATACAAGATCTTTGTTAATATATATTGTAATAGTAGAATTTAGTTTAAAAATGTAATGTGAACAGCGAATCACAAGAAATTAATTTATTTGCATATATCTGTGGATTTTGAAATGAAAATTTCTTCCACAAAACCCCTGGATAAACAAATTTGACCATGGATACATGACATGAGAGGGACTGCAAATGTGGCCTATAGTAGAAATTAGTAGTAATAGTAGTATTTTTGTTTATAGGGTGCTTATACTGCAATGGTCATTTTGCACCTCTTTAATTCATGGAAAATAACCCTTTTCAATTAACACAACCCCCATGCCCTAGGCAGGATTCAAACTCGCGACCTTTGGATTAGCCGGTGAGAGCACTATCCCCAGGCTAACCTGGTTGGCTGGTAGAATTTAGCTCTGCCCAGTTGTCGAGAAAAAAGAACTGGTACCCCAATGAGCAGGGGTCAAGCAGGAAGAATCAGATACCTAGGAACTTATTCAATCAGCTATCCAAACAATGGAAATCCACATGTGAGGTTATAAATTATCACCTCGCTCTCAGGCACTGGAATTGTTTTATAGCTTATTACACTGGCACAAAAAGATTAAAATGCAAAAACATTAGGTATTCAAATGTATATTTAAGTGTAAATACATATAAAACACTTGATTTATTCAAGTAATAATGCAATAATATATAAATATTTTTTGCATTTCATCAATCACAGGGATACATTCATCATTGGGATTAAAATACGTATATGAGATTTTGTTTACTATCACTTTTCTCAATATTTTTTACATGGCACAATCATATATAAATGGCCGCCTCACTAATGGGCTAAAGGTTCAAGGACTACCTTTCTTCTGGTTCCTACCCTTCAATCTATCTATCATGGATGACCCTACCAGGAACAATAATAATCATTGCTCCAGCCAACGCAACTCTATAGGGTTCATTGGAATGCACAAGTCCTGGCAGAAAATCGTGGACATAGTCCATGGACGGAGAGGAGGAATTGAACGCCTCTAGCAATTAGAGGTAGTGACTAGTATCATCCATCAGAAACCTACCTTTTACTGGCTGAGCAAATATAAATGACTATATATATAATATACGGATACATAAAACTGTAGCTTATTCATTATTATTTGAACATAGCATGTTCATACATTTTTGCCAAAACCACATATTTTGATTTAATCTTTAAGAGGCATAGTTACACAACAAAAAGAACGTTGTCTGGATTAAAAATAGAGATATAGTGAAAAAAATGACTGAAGTTTTCCTCCGTCACAGAATTATGGGAATGAGATGGAGAGAGTGATTCTGTTTCCCTTTCGGCAGCATTCTTTATATATATTTTCCATAGATTCATCTACATATTTAGCAGCACTGGGTTTTAGGAAGTTTTATGAGTCAGTTGAACAGTCAATGATAATGTGACAAAATATCATGTCTTCTTCCATAATCTAATTCTAAACATAACATATTGCCTGTGTCAGACTATTAATTAGGCTAAAAAGAGAGTCACATTAGAATGAGACTCAGATATTGGGGACATCAAAATAAAAAATAAACCAATATTACCATGATATCTGTGTATTACTATTTATAAATATTAAATGTATTTCTACATTTGAATAGCATTAGTTTATGATGCCTTTATTGTTACAAAACAGTTTGCCATTCCTCGAGTATTAAGGATATTATCATTTAATTTTTTTGGGAATATAGTAAAATCCTGTTATAATGCCCCTCACTGAACCACAGTTTCAGATACTGTGGGTATCACCATATCCCCCAAAATGATTACATTGACTATTTTCTTTGTTAGCAGTAGGTAACTTTGTAACAAATGTTATCTCGACCTGCCTACTGATGTGTTGCACCAGCACTATTTCAAGCAATCATATCAATGTATTTAAATCATAAAACACCAATTTCTATTGTATTCCACAAATAAATTAGCTATAATATTTAGTTTTACAGGTAATTTTTATTGTTTCCCATTCAGTTTCCCATAATAACGAGGTTGCCAATAATGGAGGGTGTAAACTCCATCCCCTTAAATCCACATTATAACAGAATTTTTCTGCAACAATTTTAAACCAAATGCTGAATTTAGGAAGACCACTTTACTGAGCATTTGGGTTAAAGCAGATTATTAATAATAAATCAAAATTTATCAAATGTTGTACAAATGAACTACTGGCGTACATGAATATGGAGATTAAAATTCCATCATATTTGAAAATAATAAAACTATATATATATATATCATCTATCAAAACTTAGAATAATTTGAAAGCCCTAATGGTGGCTCCCAATTTATTTTTCACCAATTAAGTTCTATGAAGAATTTTAATGCTGAAAGAATAAAAATAATATCAGCTTTTTCTTACCTGCTCTTTCAGCCAGTCAGTATGAGGTCGGCTTTCTGAAATCCTCATTTTTATTTCCACATCACCAATTATTTTCTTCTCTTTTGTATCAACAAGCAGCATTCTTCCAGGCTTCAGACGACTCTGTGAATGTTACAGATATAATCACTAACAAATAAAACTATTCAATTCTAACTACTAACTTGCACTCTTTCTTTCACATTGCACATCATATCACATTTTGTTAGGTAGTTTCCCATGCAAAACAAATATAGTAATTTTGCACAGTAAAGATGCATCAAATGATTTCATCTGCCACCCAAAGAGATCACCAAATCAATTAATTACATTTTCTTACCTTAAGAATCACATTCTCCGGAGGTGTGTCATATACTCCAACCTCTGAGGCCATGACCATAATATTGTCCTTAGTCACGTAGAAGCGTGAAGGGCGCAGTCCATTTCTAAAAACAAGTAAATATGAGGTTAATGTAAACTTTTATATTAATCCATTGGCTTATGATTTTTTCTCAAACCCCAGAAAAATGATCTATTTTCAAGAAAGTCATCTTTCAAAATTTTTCAAATACTTCCTAATAGTCTTTGCAGATATGAATGAAAGTTAGCATAGTTAATGTTTGATTTATTGTCAATAATTCTCTAAAGCCATACAATTGTTTAGTATTTTTTTATAAACAATAATAGAAAGAATACCAGTAAAGTTATAAAAATGTTATTTTTTAAAACAATTTTTATTTATTATCTTTCATATTTACAAACAATGCATTAAACATTGTATTATTGTTGAAAATTTCTATGAAATATAGGCAATAGTTCCTGAGATATTGAGATTCATGCATGGCATCATTATTAAGAATATTTTATCATTCCTTAAGGACATGGGATTACTGTCCCGTATTTAAGAACATGACATTTAAATCTTACAAACAGCTGAAATGCCCTAATGTTTGTGTGTGTATATGTGTGCCTGTTTGTATATTTATATATGAGTATCCATTTGCATTTGCGTGTGTGTATACATGTACGTGTATGTCTAGTAATGTACGTGCATGTATATATTTATATGTGTATATACATATATATATAACTGTACCTTTTTATTATTTTTTAATACTATTAAATTATGATTAGTATGTTCCACCATTTTTAATCAATTCTACGTGTGAGGTACAAAATGACCACGATGTAGACGCACCCACAAATTCAATAGACTAACCTTAAGAATATTTGACTATCATTTTACCCAAATTATATTTTTTTACCACACAGAGATTATGAACAATCTGATATATGCAGATGACCAGGATTTGACTCTGAAATTCTTACACTGTTATATTGTATTTACGATGACAACATAGTAATACAAATAGTGACATGCAAAAGTATTTGCATCGTGGTACCCAAAAATTACATGCTACTTTTTGCTTATCTGCAAATTTTCATGTAACTGTGACAGTCCAAGACAAATATTTGGTTAGTAACCTGAAGCATACAAGTATTATGGTGCCTAAAAGGACTTGTCATTAGCTAGAATACATCAGAGGAGCGAATCTGGATGAAAAGTGTGGTAATGGTAGCGAAGCGCTTGACAAGGATAATTTTCACGACGACTCAAAAAGATATCATTAGGGTTATGCTTTCATAAACCAAAAATAAATATCACTAAATGACATACTACATTCACAGAAATGTGCAAGGATAATAGAAAACATATGAACAAAATAATAAAAATAGAGGTAATTTGTGTTTAAAATAAAGCTAAAAATAAAAAAGGAGACTGGCAAAAACACTGTCTTTCTAAGCTAATGGATTAACTGTTGTGTGCGTGTATGTAATTCTCCCTTGGTGCACGTGGAGATGAGGGTGAGAAACAAAATGGAGAGAGAGAAAGACAAAAAGGAATTCAAGGTAAGAAAAGATAGTTGCTTGAAATTTAAGGAATTCAAGAGAAGTGAATGGAAAGTATGCTGAGAATTTTTGGAGTTGTTAAGACAATAACAGAAGACAGTGCAAGCTGGTACCACTTTAATTTGTGAGAAAAAACATGAAACATTATTTTTTTCCAATTTTAGAATAAAAATTTACTACAACTATACTATTACTACAAATAAATTATTTTCTACTAAATCTTATATAAGTTTACAAAGTCACTGATTACATTATTCAGCACTTCATTGAATATTATTAAACTTCAAATGTTACAGAAAGTTAAAAACCAATTTAGAATTCATCTCCATACATTTCACATTTCAAATCAATCTGTTTATAATCCTCCAAGTTTGATGGAAATTTTTGTGATGAGTAGTCAACAGGAGGGACTTGCTATATTCTAATTACTGTTATTTAAAAACATTTTTAAAGATGGCTTCAGAAAAGGGGTCATTTTGCTCAGACTGCAGTGATTCTGTCACTCAATAAAAAAACAAATATGAATTATTTATAACATAACAGTTCTCTAAATCAGAGATATCTATGAACTCAGGATGCCCTCCCTACCTGTCAAGAATAGCACCAATGTAACGTCCATCAGTAAATGCAAGCAATGCTGGTCCATCCCATGGCTCCATAACACAGGCCGCCCATTTGTAGAAATCATACTTGGAGCGGTGCATAATGGTATCATTTTGCCAAGCTTCAGGGACCATTGTCATCACAGCCTATGTATAAAGGGCATTGTGCATTAGTGAGTGCCATGCCCCGAAAAGAATTATACACAACTCTTACAAGTAATATTAATTATTTACAGATTTACACAACACAGTAAATCCACTCTGACTGATTGTATTGTGCCAAATCCACAATGAATTTCTCCAGAGTGTCAAAATGTGAATGGAATCCACTACAAAGATAAGGTGGAAAGTTGGTTTGCCAAACCAGATATCTATGAATTGTGTGATTCGTTTCTTTTGCATAACATTTTTGGCAACAATCAAGAGAGAAGCCATTGAGTAAACAAAGTCTGACTGCACTTCACTACCTCATCCATTCACCAGCACAATTGGTTATTACATTTCGTTTCTAACACTGAAAAACTTGTGGGGAAGGGACACCTTTATCACAACTTGGCCATAGAGGACGCCATGTTGACTACCATAAATGTATATGTAAAGGGTAAGGCCTAGAGGGGCATTCAGATACTGCGTGATAATTATTGCAGTTAGCATGGGTATATGACAAAAGCTAGAAAATATAATTGTGATTCTTTTTTCTGAAACACTCTTCAAAATACTCCACTTCTGGATCTTAACTAATCTACTGTGGGATATGAGTTTGGGTCTTACCTCAGGCAGTGTCCTTCTTCCAGCCATGACTAAAAATTCAAGAACACAATCTACAGCACCAGAATCAGACAGGTTTGGTTCAACCACAGGATAGAGTGACTTAAGTTTATCGCCATACACATGGCTTTTCATCACTCCCTCTCTAGCCTTCATGCAGTTAACATTCCCTCGCAATGTGTTAATCTCACCATTATGGGCAAGAACCCTAAAATAGATCAAACAATTTTATTAAAATAAACCATGCATTTTACAATCATGTAATGGGAATAAGTAATCTAAAGGACATTTCACACATGTAACTTCTATCACTCTTCAACACTAGACTAGACACAAGTCCTAGCGCCATATTCTAGAATGCCACTACAGTGAGGAGTTGCAGTGCCACTCCAAGGAGTACTGGTGTCACTGCTCTTTCAAATTCGTATTCAGAAATGCCACTACCACTAGGCTGCATGGAGTGAAGAAGAGGGAATGTTGCCAAACGTATTCTTCCTTTACGAGACTGTGCTCAGCGACAGTTCTGACTTATTATGCTGGGAAAAGAGGGGAGTAATCATGAAAAATGAGTAAAGAATTTGGTTTGTGTAATACACTTGCAGTAAACACAAGGAATAATTTTGTTAAAAACACTGAAACTCTCCATTTATTCAATTTAAAGTCATAGTATATATACTTATATGAATGCCGAATTGCCAAGACAAATGTTTGAAACATACTGAAATATTCACTCGCAAAAAAGGTAAGTTTTGCTTTGGATCTAGCAGTTTTCATTTCCGTGTATAGTTAAAATAATTGAAACATCTTTTCACAAGGCAATTTTGTACAACAAGTGCCTGTTATTCCCGCAGTTGAACCATCCATCCTATGTTTACTTTATTAACTAAGGTATATGTATGATTCCCTTAGAAAGCATGAAGATGAAAGACATTCATCAAAAGTGTTTCAGAAGTAACCGACATGATGTCATAATTGGATATTGTAACCACGAATAAAACATGACATATGCAAGCAACGATTTGATGGATTCTGCGAGGATGATCATGTGTTCATCAGGTATTAAAACTGAAATTTATGACCGATCTTGTTTAACCCTACAATTAAATGATTGTGGATTTTAGATTTCCAAATGGAAATGATATTGTTTTATTGTTTGGTTGTAAACTCATTTTATAAAAACATTTCTCTTAAAGTAAATAATTTATGCGTGTAATTATTTAAAAAATCAGTGTTATATTCTCCCTATAGAAAGTATCATATTTACAGCCCTGGATGTCAGTGTATGCAACAACCATGGATCATTTCCTGTCCTTCAGTCCTTCGTTTTCACAATTAAAAACAACCTGGATTTGCTTCATCATCACTATGAAATGTTGGTGGTAGATGGATACTTTTCACTTTCCAAATTTTGTTTCAAAATGTTGTATCTTTTCTTATTCAGTTGTGATCCACAAGAATATGTTGATCTCGACCAGTGTCCACACTATTTCTGGTATATTGCCATGAGCCATCTTCCATGCTTGCCACACATTCAACCTAATTATTTGTTCTTTTGTGCAGTGCTATGTAATTACTGTGTG